>JARYGA010058698.1:0-64702 GCA_030545235.1 Helianthus tuberosus | reverse complement strand
AATCACCATGAAAGGCACTGTCAAGAATGGCGTCCTCACCTTTTCAGATGTTAACTATATCCCTGAGCTTAAGCATAGTCTGCTGAGTGTATCACAGATGTGTGACAAAGGAATGGAAGTTCTCTTCACTAAGAGTGGGTGTGTCATCCTGAAACCAGGAATCCTCATACCTGAAGACTGGTTTCTGATAGAAGCTAAACGAAGAGGAAATGCCTATGTTATTGATATGAATAAAGCTCCTACTGATCAAGTTACTTGTTTGTTTTCAGAAACTGCTGAACATGATGCTATGCTATGGCACCGTCGGTTGGGTCACCTTAACACGAAAAATTTGAATCGATTAGCAAAAGGAGGTCTGGTCAGAAACTTGCCAATCAAGGATTTCATGCAAATAGAGAAATGTGAAGCATGTGCTCGAGGAAAGCAGCATCGAAGGCCTCATAAGTCCAAACCTGTTCACACCACTTCGAAGGTCTTGGAACTGTTGCATATGGACTTATTTGGTCCAGTCAATGTACTCAGCATCGGAGGAAAGGCTTACTGCTTGGTCATCACAGATGATTTTTCACGTTTTACTTGGGTATTCTTCTTGGAGCAGAAAAGTGAGACAACTGGTTTAATTAAGAAATTTGTAATACTCATGGAGAATCAATCAAATGAACGTGTGAAGATTATTCCCTGTGACAATGGAACAGAATTCAAGAATGCTGAGCTAAACGAATTTTGTGCCCTCAAGGGAATCGACCGTCAATACAGCACAGCAAGATCCCCTCAACAAAATGGGGTTGCAAAAAGACGCAACCGTACTCTCATCGAAGCTGCTCGCACAATGCTGATAGATTCAGGGCTTCCACTTATATTATGGGCTGAAGCAGTAAATACGACTTGCTATGTTCAGAATCATGCCTTGATTAACAAGCGTCACATGAAAACTCCATATGAAATAGTTGAAGGTAAAAAACCCTCGGTGCAACACTTTCGTACGTTCGGGTGCCCATGCGTCCTTCTTCTCATGGACTCCAAGGGAAAATTTGAAGCTCGAGGAGATCCATGCTACTTCATTGGTTATGCTAAGAATACCTCTTATCGTGTGTACAACAAGGTCAAGAAGCAAGTTGTGGAAGCATATTATGTAGACTGGCTGGAATAAAATCCAAAAGATGCTCGCATTGGCCCTGATTGGCTATATGATTATTCCTCCTTGTTCAAATCTTTTCCTATTTTGTCTAATGAATTTGTTGTTTGCGAGAACACAGCAGAAGAAATGCCTATTCCTGTTGAAGATGAAGATGAGAATGTGCCATTGCAGAGTCTAATCAGAAAACTCACTGTGAATCCATCAGGATTTGACAAAGAAAATACAAGCCATTCCTCAACCACTCAGGCATTGCGTCCTGAACCCCCAACAGATAACTCAAATAGTGAAACCAATAACACTGAAGGCTCAGCCAGACCATCAAATGTTCAGGGAGCCTCTTTGTTTCAAGACTCAATTCCGTCTGATTGCACTGCAGATACACATGTGATCAACCCCACAGCACCAAGTGAGGGGGAGCCATCTGGAATAGCTTCCAGAAGCTTTTCAAATTTGCAATCTAATCTGCAAGCTCCTGCAACAACAATTCCGCAGCGTGTTCAGAAAAGTCACCCAATCACAAATGTCATCGGCCCAGTATCTGCTGCCGTTCAAACCCGCAGCAAATCTGGAGACATCAACACGTGCTTGTATTCTTGCTTCATATCACAGATTGAGCCTAAAAATATTAATGTTGCCTTGCAGGAACCTGGATGGGTCGATGCAATGCATGAAGAACTCAATCAGTTCGAACGGCTCGGAGTATGGAAACTTGAGAAGCTGCCCCAAGGAAAAAGAGCCCTTGGCACACGATGGGTATTTCGTAGCAAGCAAGATGATTCTGGTGTGATTGTGAGAAATAAGGCCAGATTAGTAGTCCAAGGATTCAGTCAAGTTGAAGGCCTAGATTATGATGAAGTGTATAACCCAGTCGCTCGTCTAGAAGCCATCCGTATCTTCTTGGCATACGCATCTTTTATGGGATTTACTGTCTATCAAATGGATGTTAAGATGGCATTTCTTTATGGAAAGGTCAAGGAAGAAATTTATGTTGCTCAACCGCCGGGCTTCATTGATCAAGAAAAGGAATGGTATGCTTACACGCTGGACAAGGCTCTGTATGGATTGCATCAAGCACCTCGTGCATGGTATGCGACTCTAACAGAACATTTGCTCGCTCATGGATACACCCGAGGAATGATCGATCAGACATTATTCATCAAGCGTGTTAACAAGGATATCATCCTTGTTCAAATATACGTTGACGACATCATCTTTGGATCGACTAATGATGCTCTTTGCAAGGAGTTTGAAGAAGTCATGAAGAAAAAGTTTGAAATGAGCTCTTTAGGAGAAATGACAATGTTTTTGGGTTTGCAAGTCCGTCAGAACAATCAAGGAATATTAATTCACCAAAGTAAATATGTAACTGACGTCCTTGCAAAGTTTAGCATGACAGACTCAAAGCCAAGTGACTCCCCAATTGCAAAACAACAGTTGTTAACTGAGGACCCAGAAGGAAGTCCTGTCAACCAGACACTGTATCGCTCGATGATCGGCTCACTAATGTATCTGACTGCCAGTCGGCCAGACATTCTGTATGCCGTGTGTCAGTGTGCTCGTTATCAGGCTAACCCTAAACTCACTCATTTAACTCTTGTTAAAAGAATTTTCAGATATTTGAAGGGAGCTCCTAAACTCGGACTCTGGTATCCCAGAGATTCGAACTTTGATCTGTTTGCCTTTTCAGATAGCAATTTTGGAGGAACTGACAAGGATAGTGTGACACTCTAGGTTTTCCCGAGCAACCTCCGTATTTAGCATTATGTGTACATAAACTATTAAATGAAGATTTGTGAATTTTGTTGATGTATTGTGTGATGCTTATATTAAATTAGGTGTATGTAATATATATATGTATGTATAAGTGAGCCGAGACCACGAACCCGACTCGAGACCACTCGGTCTCGACTGAACAGTTGGGTCGTTTGGGCCGCACCTCCTTGAGCCCACTCGGAAACCCATTAGGGTGCATGGCCCTTGAATGGGTTATAAAACCCCCCACATAAGCCGACACCTTCCTATTTTGGACACTCAAACCCTCAAACATTCCCTCACACTCACTCCCACACACACATACACTCTCTCTCTCACTAAAACCCTAAAACACCACCATAATCCTCCTTCCCCACCTCTCGAACCCAAACGGCAGTGGTAAAGCTCTCAGATCAGCTTGTGTTCTTCACTCGAGGACTATCGGACAACAAACCTACTCACTTCTACACTCAAAATCCTTAGCCGATTAGTGTTTCTTTGCAAGCACATGATAAAAGTGTTGATTATGTGATAATGTGCATTGTGGCTATTGTTTATGTATGATGAAAGTGTTTGCTTGATCTAATGGGTTCTTGATTGTTAATGATACATGCTTGGTTCCAATATCTAAGATGAACATGACTTTTGTAGGATAACATTTTGTTAAGATGTTTTGAATGGCAAAAGAATGATAGTTTAGGATTGTTTATGACCATCCGAATTATGTTAGATGTTATAAAACAAATGTTTGTTCGATGATGGGTTGCAAGATGATCTTGATATCTAGATTATGTGTTATGATTCTTGTCCATAAATTGCATGGTTATGTAGGATGAACATGTTTGATTTAATATGAAAACTTAAAAGATGAACTACTTGAAGATCATGAAAAACATTTGAAAAATGCTTGATTGATCCGTTTTGTTTGAGAATTAGACAAGGAAACATGTTTTTCCAATTCTATTGGATAGTACAAGAAATCATGAACATGAAATTCTATTGGATAGTACAAGTTGGACAGGTGTGTGAGTCGAGACCCCCGGTTTCGACTCGAGACCAAGCAGCAAACATCAAGGACTCGAGACTGAACTCGAGACCTCCAAGGCTGCTACTCATATAAACACCACTCGAGAACAGAGGTTGCGACTCGAGACCAGCCCTCGATAACTCGAGACCCCTGGTTGCAACTCGAGACCGCATGATCTCGAGTCAAGACTACCTGGTCTCGACTGGGCTGTCCGACTCGGTTATTGGGCCACCAAATGTGACAACGTGTTTTGGGCTTGTATCTGTGCTACTGTGCTATGTGCTGATTGACTGTTTAAGGATTAGAACAGGCCCAATAACTTAAAGGATAATTGTATGTTATGCATGCTATGTGTTAAGTTATGTGTAGAATATACGTGACTTGCCTGTACCCAAACCTGACCTATACTGGAAACCATGCTAGGACGTGGTGACCAGCGTGCTTGACCAAGTAAACTAATCTGCCGAGCAACCCAAGGTGAGTTCACAACTATTAAAGCATGCGTTCCCGGTGGTTTGGGAAATGGAACTTAAACCACGCTATCCCTTTGTAAGGGATACAAACCTACTTTTCTTCCCTTATGCGGGACCCTTAGTTAATTACTTTTTATACTGGATGCAACAAGCAAAACTAAACGAAACTCTATCAATCAAGTCCTCACTTCTTAATACCGATTAGTCGCCAGGGCCTGGCGAACGGGTTATTAGTTGATAGCGCTATTTAGGTCTCACCAGCCTCACACCGTGCCCGCATATGGGATCGGGAGTGAACTAATGTACTCTGGCAAACCGTCAATGATGATAGAACATTGACAGACGGGGCACTCTATGGAAACGTATGGATGAATAGTATTCGGTATTGTAAAAACAGTTTAGTAGCTTACTTAAGGGGTAGCTCCCCTTGGCATGGTATAAATAAGTAAATTAATTGTTGAAACAAGTTTTTGGAATTAAAAACTGGACAAACTCGTGAACTCGCCAACATTATGTTGATACCCTACTGCATGCTTTGCATGTACCCTTTGACTCAGGAGCTTGCAGTTGGGGATGTGTAGTGGTCGTCTTAACCCATGTGTTGGGTTCTAAATAAACCTGAACTATGAACCTTATTTTAATCTGTTTTGTCTATGCTTCCGCTCTTTACTTAAACCGTTATTTGAACTTAAGACCTTTGAACTTTAACTATGGTATTTACTAACCATTATGGTTGGTGAACATTCTTAATTATTAAATGCTCAGTATAATTAGTGGCTGGATCCTGGTCATATCACACGCCTCACAGTGGTACTCCGCATGTGGATCTGAGGGTGTGACAGATAGGAAGTCCACATCAGCTGGATGCCAGTTCTTGGGAGACAGACTCATTTCTTGGCAATGCAAGAAGCAGCAGACAGTATCTCTTTCCACAGCTGAAGCAGAATACGTTGCAGCATCTGCATGCTGCTCCCAGGTTCTTTGGATGCAACATCAATTGGAAGATTATGGTTTGACTTATCTTGATACAACTATTTATTGTGATAACGATGCCGCCATCCAGATCACTAAAAACCCTTTTTTTCACTCCAAAACCAAGCACATTGACATTAAAATTCATTTCATGAGAGATTGTTTTGACAGAGGTCTTATTAAACTTGAACAGATCCATACTGATGCTAACACAACGGATCTTTTTACCAAACCTGTCAGCATCTCTAGGTTCAATGTGCTTGTAGACCTCTTGAAAATGATTCGCTTCACCGACTAAGCATTTAAAAAAAAACTCTTGTAAATAATAATAAGGGGTTTTATATGTTCCATCTGGTAAATTTGGGCATAAAGTATTCTACTTTTGCACAAATTTAGGGGGAGAAAAGTTGCCGGGAAATGAAATGAGCTTTCGTGATAAAGAACTTGATTAACACACGTAAGGTTTCAATGTTAAACAGGTTAGGCTCCACTGTGATGTGTTGATAGGTTTGCCGCTCGAAAAGCAAAAGAAGAAAAGTGATACAAACATAATGGACTGGAACATCTCGTGGGTTACAGACCAACGGTGTATGATTTCATGGTCTTAAATCCTGCGTTGATAGATAGCCAACGTCTGAGGTTTCGGGTCTTTATACTGATAAATCATCCGGGATATCAGGGTTGTCCCTCTGTTGCATCCAGACTATATGCAGACCTGGGCACAGTCAGGATATCTTGCTAAAAGAGCCTCAAAAAGGGCCTCAAAAAGGGCCAAAACCTGAAAACGGAAGAAATCTCACAAAATAAGAGAATTCCGTGAGCTATCATAGCCAAATTCATACCGTTTAAGGTATCTGTCTCGCCCTCGTCAGAACTTCCTTAGTCTCTCTGCTGTACGGAAGTACTGACCTGTTCACCAGGAAGTCTGGCATTGAAAATAATAATAATAATAATAAAAAGGATAATCTCAGTATACTCACCTGCTACGATGAACCGTTGTGCTTACCTTGATCGCGGGGGTATGCCTTGGAATGGGGCACACAGATGTCACAGTATAAATCTACCTAAAAGCGTATCACAAAGCAAAAAGTTGAAGTGTGAGAGGTGGATTTAAGAGGACAAACATATCAACAATTGCATGGACCAGCCTAAGTAGACGAAGAGCTTAAAAGTGTCCCTTAATCAGTTCGAGAACGATTTGATCCCGTGACAGTCTTCCCAAAATCACCCCTATGTTGGTATTTTGTGCATACTATTTTCGTTAATTATTATTATTAATTTAATATTTTATGATTGCTCAGTGGGGTGTTACGTTGATTTTGAAAGGGGGTATTTTGTTGTTTTTGAAAAGGCTGAATAAAATAATGTTAAAATGTTTTAAGCTGGATGGCCCACTGTTCGAAATGAGGCCCATCAGAATTTGACTTGGTCATCCGAAATGGGTCTGGCCCAAAACCATTTCGGAGTATTTAATGCATAAACTGACAAGAATCCGTATCACAATTACGGACCATCACGGACTCATCTCAACATTCTCTCTCAATTGACTTCATTTCGGACTGATTTCGGACCATAGGTACTTCATTCCGGATCATCAGTTAGCATTACGGATGATTCCGGATCACTATGGATGATGTGTTCAAAATGCAACATATAAATTTCATCAATTGTGGCATAAAACTAACCTTTTTTAGTACTAATGTTGGAAAAAGTGTGCTTTTGTCTTCCTTTTGTATTTTCAGGATTAAATGAGCTCAAATTCACAAAAGAAGCAAAAAGACATCAAAATCTAACATAAATACAAGAAAAGGAACAAGACGTGACTTGCCCGACCCCACAACAGCATCTTCCCAAGCAAAACAAGACAACAGAAGACTGAACATGCCCCGTGCTCAGCCAGCACGGGGGCGTGCCCAAGTGTCAGCAGAAAAGTCAAAGTGGTAGAAGCTTCTATTGCCCACCACGGGGCCGTGCTCAGCGGACACGGGGCCGTGGTCAACTATAAGATTCGCACAATCCAGCAAATCTGCATAGTACAAAGATTCTTCTGCACCACGGGGTCGTGCTCAGCGGACACGGGGGCGTGGTCAACTAAAAAGACAAAACTGCATTAAATGAAGAAAGAGGAGGATGTGGACACGGGGCCATGCCCACTGGACACGGGGCCGTGCCCGAGCTTCTGTCAGCCTATAAATAGAAGTGCTTGGCTCAAGCTCAAACCATCCCTTGGCACACCACCTCTCTCACACTTCACCCACCACCATAACACCATCATCCACCACCATCATCCATTGTCCATCGTAGAGTGTGTGAGTCGTCTCGGGATCCAAGATTGATCGTAAGAGTTCTTGACAATCAAGGCCATGTTTGCCTAAGTCTCTTACATCACTTGGTGAAGACAAAGTGTCTAGTGTAATACTTTTATTTCTAGTCTTTTCGCACTTTTTATTTGGTTTCGTATTAATGACTTTAATAACTAGTTGCTTATGTTGAAGGTGATCTTTCTTTATCGTTTGTCCGTGGTGTCTTGAAATTATTTTACTGTCTATATAAAATAAAAGATTTTCACCATTCATATCTCCACGGTCTATATGGAGGTATGTTGGTTACCTGGTCGGGGGTTAAGGGAACGGTTTGGTAAAGGTCTTGCCATTGTTCAGCGTTTAGAGGTCCTGCAATGGACCTGGGTCAAATTTAGTAGGACCTCCTTCAATACTTAACGGTATTGGATGGCGGGGGTCCAAACTCTTTGATCCCCTCATAAGTTAACTACTATTAATACTATAACCCGGCTATTTAGGACTGTATCCCTGCTGACTCAGACTACTTAGTCGAGGGTAACGTCACCTCCAAAAGAGGGGCCTACCATAATATTGCATTAATAACTTAATTAATTATCTTCCAATAATCCACCCTTTTAGGATTGTATCCTTGCTGACTCAAACTACTGGGGTGAGGGTAACGTCACCTTCAAAAGAGGGGTCCACTACAATAACTAAGATAATCTCTTAAAATAGTGCAAAAGTGCGGAAATAATCAAAGGTTACACTAGATACGATTCGGAACCAAGTGATTCGTCTTGTCTATCTGTTTTTCTTTTTTTATTTTTATTTTCAGCATTTTAGTTAGTTTTTATTTTTTTTCTTAGTTTAAAACATTTTTCTAAACTTTTTGATTTGATTAGACGTTGAGGATAAACCGGTACTAAAAGCTCTTGTGTCCTTGGACGACCTCGGTATCTTACCAACACTATACTACGCTCACGATGGGTGCACTTGCCCATATGTGTGTCTAGTGTTAGTAAATATCGTGTTTTATAAATTTAAAAACTTGACTAAAAAGTGTTAAAGGGGCTTAAAATATTCACCTAATATATATAACACTAGAACTACGCATCAATGGACAAGAAGTTCATCATCACGGATGATTCCGAATGATTCCGGACTGATGAGGGTCATTACGTATGACTTCGGACGGAATTCCATTCCGGATGAAGAAGTTCATTCGAAATGAACCCCATTTTGTAACCTTTGACTGTTTGACCTGATCATATGAACCCTTTCTAATGAACCTCTAGACTGTTTTTTGACTGCTTACCTGAAAAGTGTTGCTTATGTTTAAGTTTTCGACGAATTGACTTTGTCGACTTGTCGTTAACTCAAAATGTAAGTAAAACCTTCAATATCATCTAACGGCAATTTGTAAAGTGCAGAAAATGGCAGGTGCAATGTTGCAAGAAGGAAATCAACGGCAATTGGAGGTGAATGAATTCCATAATCAAGCAGGCTTTCTATCAAATCCTCCAGCAGATCAAGCTGAGTTGTTTGGATCGCTAATCAGGGGTCTGAACAACTGTCCTCCCACACATGCCTTAAGAATAAATCCTGTGATCTGCAGCAACTGCATCAACGCTTTTTGGAATACTGCAAAGATTGACAGGCAAGGTGCAGGATCCATTGAAGCTACTGTATAGAAGATGAAAATTATCGTATCTGAAGCAGTAATTCGAGAGGTATTAAGACTAGGAGATCAGCCGCATCATCCTACATTATACGATCAAGCCTGAGTTCAAGCTGCTTTAAGGAGAATGAGCTATGAAGGAGGATATCCTACTGTGCTGAAGAAGCTATTTCCACCATATTGGAGAGTGTTAGTTCATTTTTTCCTCCAATGTGTTGCTGAAAACAATGGTGGATGGGATCAATTGAACAAGACACAAACTTCAGCAGTTGTAGCACTTGTGAATGAATGGGATTAAAACTTCTCAGCTTTCATCTTTGATAACATGAAGAAGATGTTGGAGGATCCAAAGAAGAAGATGTTTATGTTGTACCCGAGGTTTATACAGATGATTCTTGACGAAAGATATCCAGCATTGGTCAAGGGGCCAAACTACATCAATTTGAAGCCAATGGGGCCAGGATGCTTTGAGAATGCATGCAGAAACAAAAGAGCCAAACATCATAACTTTGAAGGAAGATATGCTCTTGACAAGCATGGGAGGTTTGCTAACGTTGTACAAGGACCTCCTGTTGCACCAGCTCCTCCAATCATCCCTGTTGCTCCAGTTCCGCCTCCAATTAATGCACAAATAGCGGAATAGCATGATGTGCAGCTTATGCAGCAAGTACAGCAGGCAAGTGATGATGAAGAAGAAGTTCTTATGGTTGATACTGAATCTGAAACAGACTCCAGTGAAGAAACAAATTCCGAAAGCGAAATAGAGATAGTGACATCTGATAAAGAAGAGGATGTTGTTCGTGAGCCAGTGCCAATGACTTCTGATAATCTTGAAGCTTTGATTCGAAGTTTACAGGGTGGTGATGGAGACCCTCCATCCATTCCCACTACTGATATTCAAGAAACAGCTGATGTGACTGGAGAATCAGCTCCAAAGAAACAAAAAACCGACAATGCACCTGACAACACTCTTTCTAGGCCCTCGACTACCTCTGAGCCCACTCCTGTAATTGACCCTCAACCTGATTCATAAATAACTGATGCATCAAAGAAAACAGACCTGGAAGACACAAACTTGTATAATTTCAACTTCGACTTTGAATCCACCCCTCACAGCCAGGCAGTTCAAGTGGTGGTGTTCAGTTTGAAGCAGGAAGCTCAAGTGGGGCTCATACAACAGAACATGATGAAGCTGAATTTCGATATGCAAGCGAGAAGAGACAAGTCTATGAAAGTGATAGTGATGAAGAAGAGTATGTTAAAAGTTTGAAAAGGCGTGTAGTGATATTGGAACAAGACGGAGAACTGAAAAGTGCTCAGATTGTTTCTCTGCAACAGGATGCCGCATTAAAAGAAGCCCAAATCTCCTCTCTACAATCTCAGCTTACAAACAGAGATCTTACTGTAGATCAACTGCAAGGGGATGTAGGGATGTTGATGTCAACTGTCTATGATCTGAAGGCGAAGCTTGAAAAGAAGTTTGGAAATGAATTTGTTGATAAAGAGGATGAGCATTTCTATGTTGGAATATCTGAGCAGATACAAGAGCAAAGAGCAGCAGCTCACGCAGCAGCTGAAGCTGAACGTGCAGTGGCTTTAGAAGCTTATCTGGCTGCAAAACCAAAGAAACCGAGTAGAAAGTCCAAGAAGAGACGCGAGCAGAGAAAGTTAGAGAAAGAACAAGAGAAGCAAAGAAAGAAACAGCTGCTGGTAATGAAGAATCAAGACATGAATCCTCTGGATGAAAACTTTCAGCTAAAGGATCCCACAACAAGGCCCGACAGACTTGTGATGGAGCTAGGATCTACCTATTATGATGAAGTGGGAAACAAACCAAAAGTGGCATGTTGGAGGTTTGAGCCAGACAAACAGATGTGGTTGATTACTCCAAAGAGTGAGCACAGGGAATATTATGCCAAGGAAAGCCAATTCGAATCCTAGACTCAGATTGATCTGAAGTCTCTGTTACGAGCTCCTTATTATGATCCAGATCTAAGCAAGAGAGGCAAAGGTTGGGCATTCCACTCACGTCTCGAAAGGGAAGTGAGAACTAACTTCGCAACCATAAAGACTTCCGAGCCCATAGTAAGAAGAAATCCTGGTGTTCGAGATTCTTTCACCAGAAGAACAAGGAAATCAATCATCTGGCCTCCCACTGACAAAGAGAAGGTCATTCCCCTCACAAGAAAGTTTGAAAAGGGAATACTGAAGAAGTTCAAATTTTGGGCCTATGATCCAAAAATGGCCGAAGCTGTGATTGTTACTGAAGAACAATCCATCAGGATCCCTAACTCGTATGACCTGATGAGTTTTCATGAGGAAGACATCTTGATTCTTACAAGACATCAAATTCGAACAAGCGAGAAGTATGAAGAATGTGCAAAATCGTGGACAAGTGCTGCTGCCAACATTTTGAAAAACTATCTATTTGCTGATCCTCCTCCAGGTCCTCTCGATCCAAGAGTCTGATGCGTCTTTTTATCCAATAAACCTAGGGGAGATTGTTAGGCCCTTTAAGGTTTATGGATAAGATAATAGATGGATTAGTAGGTGTGATGGGTTAATTATGGGTTTTGGGCCTATTTGAGTAGTTATGGGCCTAGGGTTTAGGGAGCACACTCTCTAATCTCCTTCTATAAATAGAAAGTGATGTAATAGGTGCATGGTTGGTGATTTTGGGCAATCTTGGATTAGACAAACATTTGTATGCAAGATTTGTGAATCATTTGAATATCAATCATCCTTCTTCTTCATCTTTTATTTCTTTTACAACTTGTTCGTGTGATTCCGCCACTTTACGAGTTGTGCGATATCATTGTGATCTCGGTTTAGGGACTTACAAACACCCCGTCGACGAAACACACTACTCTTTCACCACCCATCATGTCGACGAAACACCCTAGTCTTTCGCCGTTTGAAGTTTCGTCGCTCAGTGGATGGTTCACAACAGACTGTGGTTATCATGTATAGGAAACTCGAATGATTATTAATTGTTTGTTAATAATGTTAGTGATGACTGAGGAACATTAAAATTGGCTTTTATGGATGGCACAATTAACTGTTAAGCGTTGTTATGAATCATATATGTGAAGTATGGTTTTGCATGGGCCTGAATAGCTGTTATGTGTTATTTAGTGATTGTTGTTCTAAATGCACACTGTGACTATAAACTCATACATGTATAATGCGAACATAAACTGATTACGTATACATGAATACCATAGGCTTGACTGATTAACTGTGAACAAGTAACCATACCGAGCAAACCAAGGTGATTTCACTTCTCTTAAAACAAGAATGCTTCCGGTGGGGACAATCAAACTGTCAAAACTTGTAAATGGATTTTCGTAAACCCATATCCTTGTAGGGGATATGAGGCGGTTTTCAAATACCCACATCCTTGTAGGGGATGTGAGGCGGATTTCACATACGCATATCCTTGCAGGGGATATGCAACGGTTTTCAGTAAACATTAATGTTGGATAATACACTCACTCTCTATCACTTAAGTCCCATCATACTACCGGGTTAGTTGCTTGTAGGGCAACGGGGTTATTAGTTGATAGCGCTATTAGGTTTGGCACCCTCACGACGTACCTGGATAGGACGGGCGTGAACTAATAACTTTAAATCATGACCAATGTTTGATAGAGCATTGGGGAAGGGCAAAAAGGGCCGTCTGCGGTATCGAGATATTATCAACTTAACAAACCATAAATCACTACTTGGTATTAAACGGTTAAAGCAAACTATGAACTCACCAGCGTGTCTGATACACTTCTTTCTGCATGCTTGCATGTCCTTAGGTACACTGTTATGGAACTTGCTGTCTGGGAAGCTGGAGTGGTCATGGGTCGTGGCATTTGGAACGCTTCTCAATGTTGCATTGCTGAACACTTTATTTAAACAAACTATTATGCTTCCGCTGAACATGTTGATTTTGTTAAATGGTGTTTGAATTATACATTTACATTTAATGAAAGGTTTTATTTTATCTTATATGTCTATGGTTCAATGTGATTAGTGGCTAGATCCTGGTACGTCACACTGTCACACCCCAACCGATGGCGGAATCATCGGGGCGCGGCACTAGGCGAATCAGATTGCTCAAGAGAATCCATAACAACTATAGTGCGATAATATTTAATACATTCGTTATCCCATACTAACAAATAACACAATCACATAAGTTATCACAGATTTCTTGTCCTCTCGAACAATACAAATCCGACAACCTAGATTTTAGTTGAGTTTCTAGACTTCCTAGCTCGTTTTGAAGTAGTCTGCGATCTAACCTGCAACATACGTTAAAATATTTGTCAATACAAAAGTATTGGCGAGTATACAGGTTTGATATGTAGCATAATAGATTAAAATGTGTAGCGAATTTCCACATGCATAAACGTAACACACGACATATATACTCACAAAGTTGATACTACCAACTAAGTCCTCGATGCTCGAGTATGCGATGGCAAACTAGACCCCGTCGGGCGCAATAGTACTATACTAGTCGTGGTGGGACGTCGCGAGTATAAGCCCTAGCACATATGAAACTAGCATCACGTATATCTATGCATAACAGTTATTCGCAAGTGATAATTCGATTTGTTAGAAACGTATGTTACACCCAAAATGCGATTAAAAAGGGTTCAAGTATACTCACAGTGCGTATTTAGCGAGAACACAACTTGATTAGATTAATTCGGAGTGCGCCTGAGTTAGCATGAATATAGAATGGTAGCGTAAGCGAGGCGCGGTGTAGGTAAACGGTGAAAAGTTGAATAATAGGGCTAGTGGTAATCCGATTGGCTGACATGTAGCCCGATCGGCTGACATGTTGTCCGATCGGCTGACATGTGGTCCGATCGGTTGGCATGTTGTCCGATCGGTTGGCATGTTGTCCGATCGGTTGGCATGTTATCTGATCGGTTGACATTGTTGACCGTTCGGTTGGCATGTTGCCCGATCGGTTAACATGCTGACCGATAGGTGGTTTGAAGTTGGTTTACCGTTCGATCGGACAGCAGTCCGATTGGACGGCAATTCGTTCAAATTTTCCGATTAAGTCACTCTCAATTGTTTCTGGAAAGGATACCGGTGATTTGACTGAGATGATGTGTCTTCGTGTTAAACTACTGAAATTCCATCGAGTTCGGCCCGTTCTATCGGCCGGGAACCACCCCGTTCCATCAGATCTGGCCGTCCTTGACGGTTTTTCCATGTCTAACTCGGAATCACACATTACCTTGATTAGGTACATAATATTCTAAGTGAGATTGTTGTAAAAACATGTGGAAATCACCCAGATCTGAGTTGTTCATGGTGAAATGAGGTCATGCTTTGAAGTTCATATGAACTCTTGATGACATCATCTTTGAACACCTTAAATCAGTAGATTTCATGGTTAAAAGTTGATTTTTAAAAGATATAAAGGTGAAGAATCGAGTGTAGATCATAGAAGTACAAGGTTTAGGTTGAAAACTTACAAGAATCATGAGAAATCGAGAGATGAAGGGGCTGGAGCGTCTGGTCGAACAGTCGCAGTCACATCAAGTGTTCTTGATGTGACTGAGGGGTATTTATAGGCAAAGGGGGAAGGAAGGAGAGGGTTTGGGGGCTGTCCGTTCGGCTGGCCCATCCGATCGGCTTGCCCAGCCGTTCGGCTGGCCCATCCGTCCGGATGACCGATCCGTTCGGATGTCCTTCGGCGAGCTGCGTTTAGGTGTTCCGATGAGCGTTGCGATGATTTTGTTATACAGTTTCATACCCATTTATATATATGTATTTATTATAATTAATCACATAGGGTCGTATATACGTATCCATATTCCCAAGTGTTTGTTTCGAGTATGCATTGCGTTAAGACGCATCACAGCCATCGCAGAGGGCAGAATAGGTCCTCTCTCGACGTCATCGTGAGCGTTAGTGTATGCGTTGTGCCACAATGACTAACGGGGTACTACTCACTCGTATTGTCATCATTGTCACGACGACTGGAGGGATAGCACTCACCCGAGAGTCTTTGTTAGCATTAATTGTCTGCGTTTCGACACATCACGGCCATCGAGGAGGGTAAAGTAGGTCCTCACTCAATGTCATCGTGAGTGTTATTGTTTGCGATGTGATCTGTTATAGCGATATAGTATGCGGAATAAGCGAATATACTGCAAAATAGCGATGTATACGATATAGTTACATTATGATCCGAATCTCTGGTGCTAGGCGTAACGAGTATATCGAGTAGTAACAACGCACGAAAGTGCGGGTTGTTACAGTCTCCCCTGCTTTAGGAAATTTCGTCCCGAAATTAATCCAACAGGTAGACTTTTTGAGAGTTGATCCTGGATAAGTAGCGATACAGCGAGTGGCTTGACCGAGAGTTGACAAGTGAGAGCGTTTCGAATAAGAGAGATCGATTGCGATAGCGAGAAGGCGATGTAAAAGACAAAAGTAGTATCCCACGAGTTAGCGTTCCACAGTACCTCGTGTCGCGAAGAATTCGTTAGTTTGATGCGATAGCAATTTTTTAAAGGACTTGAAGGGTCTCTCATGACGTGGGGTTAACTGAGTCGATCGTTAACTAATCATTACAAGAAACGTTCGTTTTTAGATACTCAAAAGGAATTTTGAATGGAAATCTTGAAAAATTTCCCCTTAACGTGAGGTCAACTGAGTCGATGATAACCAACGTTGCCAGGAAGTTTATGTTTTAAACATTTTAAGGAAATTTGAAGATGAAAACTGAGGTTACGAAATGTGTAAGTGCATGGCTAGGCATGCAATGGCTGACTTCATGGTCCCCATACTGATTAAAAAGCACAAGAGTCGGAGATGTCATAGTTGCATGATCACAGCCTGAAAGAAAATAAATTTTTGTCCTCTGGCGAAGTCTTACGGACCGTAAAGGTCTAACCTTACGGTCCGTAAGGGAAACGGTTACGGACCGTAAGCTCCAAGCCTTACGGTCCGTAAGGACTGCATCTGGGCGATTTTTGGACAGCTGCCTGTTAAAACGGTTGCACCGCCTTATTTGAGTGGTATTCGAAAATCAGGGGCTCTATAGGTGGTTTTTAGCATCTTAGGGACACCTGGGATGATCTCGCAACACATGTAGACTATTTTGGCATGATCTAATGCATTTAGGTTCACTATATAAGAGAACCAAGTTTGCTACATTTTGGTCTTTCACTTGCAACTTCTTTCAAGCTAGTCTCTGGAGCTCCCCTGATCAGCAACAAGTTTCCTAGTGGTCCCTAATCATACTTAGGACATTTGTAAGTGTCCTTAACCCTTCCTAATTCAGTTTAGATTAGTTAATTAGCTAAAAGTCAAACCGTCGTAATTAAGGTTTGACTTCGAGATTAATTAAAATTGGTTCAGTAAAATCTCGAATTAAAAGTACCTTTAAGTAGGTAATTATGTGGGTAATAAACCCTTAAAAGGGTACTCCATGATTCCCACTCTAACTAGGTCAATTGTCGGGTCAAACTTGTTATTAAAAAGTCAACAGAATGCTTATTTTCAAATTAATGCATAATTAGCAATGTAGAACCCATACAACCTGTTTTATCATTAATATAACTTGGTAATTAATGTAAGAACATGTCTAATCATGTTCAACCCGACAATTTTCAGTAGAGACCCGGTTCGGAACCAAAAGTCGCATGATTTGACTTTTGCTTTGACTTTCAGTTCTGACCCGTTTAAGCATGTTTTAGAAATGCCTTAGAGCTTTAATTGGACTAGGTTACATGCTAGTATAACCCTATGTGATTATACACCTTGGTTCATTAGTTATCCAATTAATATGCATGATTTCGTTAATTGCTTATATGTTGACTATTATGCCCTTTTCACCATAAAACGTGATTTTTTAAAAGTGTAAAAGAGTAGAAACCTTAGTTACTGATTTATAAACTTGTACCCAAAATTTGACATCAGTTTGAGGTGTAGATTGAGAGTTATGCTCATTAGCGTAATTAGAAAGCTTTTTAGCGATTAAACGGCATAATTAGCATATAGCCTATTTAAACCCACTTTTTGATATCAAACTTTTTACCCACTGATGTAATATAATATTTTGGGATTTTTGAATATTTTTAATTAATTTTTGGATGAGCATAACTTAGAGTTATAAGCTTGATTCGGTAATTGTCGGTTTTGCCCTTTTGGGCTATAAAATGAGTTTTACATATCTTTTTGACCCCAAACCTTTTGCTGCTGATTTTATATGATAAATAAATTATTTTAAACCTTTTGGAATAATAAAAATATCAGCTTTCTATACAGAACCCGGAAATGACTCCTAATCGCCTTTTTAAGCGTTTTTAACGCATAATATGTACTAAAACTATTTTAAACATATAAGGGTTGATACCTACTGATATTTTAGGTAAATTATAATATTTTAACAGTAAGCAAAAGTTGTTTAACTCAGATTTCAGTTTTGACCTTTTTGACTTAAGTGAAATTACCAAAATGCCCTTTTGAAGCATAGTATGGTTATAATTAATAAGTTTCACATATAGGCTATACCCTACTGTTATAACTTAGTAAATTAAGTATTTTTACTGACTATATCAGACCTGTAACTCAGATTATTGTTCAAACTCTTTTATAACCTTGTAAATGACCAAAATACCCCTACGGGGCATAGTTTGAGTTTAAATTCGTTTCGGGCATAATAAAAGATATCTTACTGATGTCACAACATATTTAAGGCATATTAACTTAGAAAACCTGTATATGGCTCTTATGGTTACCCGTTACGCATTCTTCGCGTTCGGTTCGGTTTATGTAACTAGTTTGCATAAATTGACCAAAGCGGGTCAAACCTTATCATTTTGATCTCAAAATCCAGAATGTGTTTAGCTTACCCATATTATACAAGTCTTCAAACTTGTCGGGTCTAAATCACATTCCATTCCGGTCTTCGCTTAATCGTATGTTCGAACCGTATCTTCCTTTTAAAAAATAACCGGTCTAAGTTTAAGCTTAATTAAAGACCCGTTAGAAATCTAATAGGTTATTATAAACCTTTATTCTAGAATAGGAGACCCGGTAAAAGCTACCTGCATTTGCTATTGGTGATTTATACTTGCAAAGGTAAATACTTTTAACTTATTTTCCCTATACGGGCTTGGGGTATGGTATATAAAATACCGCTTGGTCGGGCATTGAATCTTTAATCAAATAGAGGTTAAACCATTAATATTCTCCGTTTGGAAATGTTTTGTTTGCTTAAAGCCTTTGGGGGGTTAATGACCATGTCCCGGATATCCTTGGCATCATTTTACGAAATGGCCACGACCTAAGCACGGGGTGTAGGCGTACACCCTTCAGTGCCTAAACCAATAATGTGGCGTGTCTATTGATCTTTAACCCGACACAAACCGGGCTACTGAACGCATAAGTAACATGTAATTCTTTTACAAGATTATATTTAAATAATTATCCCAAGTTATAAAAGATATTTTGTGCCACGTGCATTCAAATCAATTTTATTAAAGTTTTCAAAATGAGTCAGTTAAATTGTATTTACCAGTGTAAACTGACGTATTTTCCCAAAAAGGTTAAGTGCAGGTACTACTCGAACTAGGCTGGCTTTCTCCTAGCGTCCATAATAAGTCTTGCAAGCTTGGACGTCATAAAACTGTTGAACAATGTTTCCTCTTTATTTTGATCCGCCTGTGGATCTGTTTCGACTATTTGTGATACTTGATATTACAATTTATTAAAGTTGAAATGAATCTATCTTTTGCTTCCGCTGTGCATTTATATATTGTGTTGTTTGACTATGATGACATCAACTACGTCACGATACTCCCCACCGGGCCCACCGGTAATACGTGGAAATATCGGGGTTTGACAAGATACCATGATGTGATTACCTGAGCTGCATGTTAGTGAAGTTCGATAGTGTGACACTACTCTTCGACCTTTGTGAATATTAATCTTACGATGCCTTTCGTTTTACTATTTGAATGTGGGGGAAACTTCTAGCGCAAGTTAAGAGGCACTGAGATAAGCATGCAAATTGCCTTATTATTATGGGTGCACATATAATAATAACGTGAGGTGCATGTGAGTCACAGTGAGGCTTAACGAGTGTGAGAAGGGTTCCGCCTTGTTGTTTGGTGTAAACTTTGTAGTTTTTAGATGTCAACGTGAGGTTTGACTCCTACCTTATCTCGATTCTTAAACTTTTCCCTCCTCTTATATAGAACCATGAGCGGACGAGGCCATGGACGTGGTCACATTGCGATGACTCAGGCTGAGTTGACAAATCTGATTAACACCCGTGTGGCTGAGGCTTTGGCAGCCTATCAAGCTGGTACGATATGTGCCAATTATCCTTTATTCTTGTGTCGCGTACACAACTCTTACTTGTATGCTGTGTTTTCTTTCGTTCTAGGTCAGCAAGCGAATCAAAACCAGAACAATCCACCTGTGTGTACGTTTAAAACGTTCATGGATTGCAAGCCTCAAACTTTCAGTGGAGCTGAAGGTCCCGTGGGATTGTTTCGTTGGCTCGAGAAAGCCGAATCCGTTTTTGCTATGCTTAACTGTCCAGCTGTGGACAGGGTGAAGTTTGCTACTGGCACCTTGGAGGATGGTGCTCTGACTTGGTGGAATGCTCATGTGCAGATGTTGGGCGTCGAAATGGCAAACGCGGCCACTTGGG
This sequence comes from Helianthus tuberosus, assembly GCA_030545235.1. Classification (NCBI taxonomy): domain Eukaryota; kingdom Viridiplantae; phylum Streptophyta; class Magnoliopsida; order Asterales; family Asteraceae; genus Helianthus; species Helianthus tuberosus. The sequence continues at coordinate 44,693 of JARYGA010058698.1, read as the reverse complement.
ATGATTTCAAAGAGCTAATTCTGGAGGAGTACTGCCCTCGGGATGAAATTCAAAAGTTGGAAAACGAGTACTATAACCTGAAGATGGAAGGATCCGAGATCGAGGCTTATACGAGACGGTCTCACGAGCTGGCAAACATGTGTCCTAACCTATCTCGACCACCACCTCGCCGGATCGAACTCTACATTAAGGTATTGGCACCACAAGTCAAGGGATTAGTCACTGCAACAAATCTCAACGACCTACCCCGGATTATCATACTGGCCCACAAGATCACTGATCAGGAGGTGGAGCGTGGCTCGTTGCCACCCCGTATTGTTGCTACTACTGCTATTACTACTACTGCTGCCACCCCACCACTGACAACAAGCGCAAGTGGAATGACTCAAACAAGGCAACAAACTCGAACCAGTCACAAAAGAAGCCTGACAACAACAACGCTCGTAGCTTCAGCCAGTCATCTTCTGTCAACCAGAATCATAACCACAATCAGACTTCCGGTTACGCGGGAAAACAGCCGAAGTGCAACAAGTTTGGTTTTCACCATTATGGCCAGTGTAGTCGAGCATGTCAAAGGTGTGACAAGTTGGGTCATATGGCGAAAAATTGTAGAGCTCCACACCCCAAGCAACAATAGCAACAACCCCACCAGCAGCAGCAACAGAGGCAACAACCCCAGCAGAATCGGGGCAATCAGAGGGGATGTTATCAGTGTGGCAGTGAAGGGAATTTCAAGAAGGATTGCCCACAGTTGAACCAGAATGCCAATAACAATGGGGGTAACCGCCAGAACAACAACAACAACGCGGGAAACAACAACAACGGGAATAACGGTGGGAATGGCGCTCGCGGTAGGGCATTCACTATTGGGGCAGACGATGCAAGGAACGATGGCAACGTCGTGACCGGTACGTTCTCTGTTAATGGTATTATTGCTTCTGTATTATTTGACTCTGGTGCCGACTGGAGTTATGTGTCTTTGGGGTTCAGTCGTCAGCTAGGATCAACACCTGCGTCTTTGGTGAACAAGCATGTAGTGGAATTAGCTGATGGCAAGTCGATAGAAGCCACACATGCATTCTTAGGGTGTAAACTCGATCTTCTAGGTCAAGTGTTTGACATTGACCTTCTTCCCATCACTCTTGGTAGTTTTGATATAGTCATTGGTATGGACTGGTTGTCCAAACACGGAGCAGACATACTTTGCAAGGAGAAGATCGTGCGTGTACCTCTCCCTAGCGGGGAATCATTATCTGTCCAGGGTCATCGAAGCGGTGCAACCGTCAACATCATCTAATCCATGAAAGCCCAGAAATGTTTACGAAAGGGCTACCCTGCTATTTTAGCACTTGTTACTGACACCTTGCCTGAGGAGAAGAGAATCGATGATTTACCAGTCATACGGGAGTTTCCAGACGTTTTTCCGGAGGAACTTCCAGGTTTACCTCCACATTGGCAGGTGGAATTCCAAATTGATCTTACACCAGGAGCAGCTCTGATTGCTCGTGCACCATATCGTCTTGCACCTGGGGAGTTGCAAGAATTGTCCAATCAACTCCAAGAACTGCTGGATAAGTGCTTTATTCGACCCAGTTCTTCGCCTTGGGGAGCCCCGGTGTTGTTTGTAAAGAAGAAGGACGGATCCTTTCGCATGTGTATTGATTATCGCGAACTCAACAAGGTGACGGTCAAGAATCGTTATCCTTTACCTCGCATTGATGACCTGTTCGACCAGTTGCAAGGGTCGAGCTTCTACTCGAAGATTTATCTAAGATCGGGCTATCATCAGGTCTGAGAGGAGGATGTCACAAAAATAGCTTTTCGCACGCGGTATGGCCATACGAGTTTTTGGTCATGCCATTCGGGTTAACTAACGCACCAGCGGTATTCATGGACCTCATGAATCGCGTTTGCAAACCACACCTTGATGATTTTGTCATCGTGTTCATCGATGACATTCTGATCTATCCCAAGAGCAAGGAGGACCACGAACAACATCTACGTCTTATTTTGGAGCTCCTGAGAAAGGAGCAGCTTTACACGAAGTTTTCTAAGTGTGACTTTTGGATTCGAGAAGTACACTTCCTTGGCCACATCGTTAACGAAATGGGGATACACGTGGATCCTGCTAAGATTGACTCAATTAGGAATTGGGCCGCACCAAAGAATCCTTCAGAGGTACGACAATTTCTTGGTCTCGCTGGGTACTACCGAAGATTCATCGAGGGTTTTTCAAAGATCGCTCAACCCCTCACTGCTCTGACACAGAAGGGTGTAGTTTATACCTGGGGAACGAAACAGGAAGACGCTTTCCAGCTTCTAAAGCAAAAGCTTTGTAGTGCACCAATTTTGTCTCTACCTGAGGGTACCGAAGATTTTGTAGTGTATTGTGACGCCTCTATTCAAGGTCTCGGTTGCATGTTGATGCAACGCGAGAAAGTTATAGCTTACGCCTCTCGACAGTTGAAGGTCCATGAAAAGAATTACACGACTCACGACTTGGAGTTGGGGGCCGTGGTGTTTGCGCTCAAAATCTGGAGGCATTACTTGTACGGTACTAAATGCACTATTTATACTGACCACAAGAGTCTTCAGCATATCTTAGACCAGAAGGAATTGAATATGCACCAACGTCGCTGGGTAGAACTAAAAAACGACTACAACTGTGCAATTAAGTATCATCCAGGTAAGGCTAACGTTGTAGCTGATGCCCTTAGTCGAAAGGAAACGAAACCCAAATGTGTTCGTGCCTTGCAGCTCACTATTCACTCAAACCTTCCTAATCAGATCCGTTCTGCACAAACTGAAGCGTTGAAAGAGGAAAACATCGAAGCAGAATACTTAAGGGGCATGGAAAAAAGACTTGTAGAGAGATCAGATGGTATTCTCTACTTCATGGAGCGTGTATGGGTTCCTTTGTTTGGTAACCTTAGGGAGCTTGTGATGGACGAAACGCACAAGTCTCGGTACTCTGTCCATCTGGGTTCGGATAAAATGTATCAGGATCTCAAGGTTTTGTACTGGTGGCCGAAGATGAAGGCCCACATCGCGACTTATGTAAGTAAATGTTTGACTTGTTCAAAGGTCAAGGTGGAGTATCAGAAACCCTCAGGCCTACTTCAGCAACCAGAAATACCTATGTGGAAATGGGAACAAATCGCCATGGATTTTGTCACTGGGCTACCTAGAACACAAAACGGAAATGATACCATCTGGGTGATCGTTGACCGTCTTACGAAATCTGCGCACTTCCTCGCAATCAAAGAAACTGACAAGTTCTCGCAGTTGGCTGGTATTTATCTAAAGGAAGTGGTTTCCAGGCATGGGGCGCCAACCTCCATTATCTCTGATCGAGACCCCCGTTTCATATCCGATTTGTGGCAAGTGATGCACAAATCATTTGGCTCACGTCTCGACATGAGCACTGCCTATCATCCTCAAACGGATTGTCAGAGTGAGCGAACCATCCAGACATTGGAAGACATGCTGCGAGCGCGTGTTATCGATTTTGGTAAAGGTTGGGAGAGACGCTTACCCTTGGTGGAGTTTTCTTACAATAACAGTTACCATACCAGTATCCAGGCAGCCCCGTTCGAGGCTTTGTACGGGCGAAATGTCGATCTCCTCTCTGCTGGTCTGAAGTGGGTGACATCCAAGTCACTGGCCTGGAGCTCGTGCTCGAAACTTCTGAGAAGATAGTACAAATCAGAAATCGTATGGCGGCGGCGCGTGACCGTCAGAAGAGCTACGCTGACAAGCGTAGGAAACCCTTGGAGTTTGCTGTGGGCGATCGCGTGATGTTAAAGGTCTCACCCTGGAAGGGTGTGGTACGTTTTGGGAAACGCGGCAAGCTTAATCCGCGTTATGTCGGACCATTCAAAATTCTGGAATGAATCGGTAAGGTGGCATACAAGCTCGAGTTACCTGCTGAGATGGGTAACGTTCATGATGTTTTCCATGTTTCACAGTTAAAGAAGTGCTTGTCTAATGAAACACTTGTAGTACCATTTCAAGAGCTGAAAATTGACGACAAGTTGCAGTTTATCGAAGAACCAATCGAAATTATGGACCGGGAAGTCAAAGTTCGTAAGCATAGCCGAATTCCAATCGTGAGAGTTCGTTGGAACTCAAGACGTGGACCAGAATTCACGTGGGAACGCAAGGATCAGATGAAGCTCATGTATCCTCACCTCTTCCCAAAGAAACAATCTAAATCTGGTGCAACTAATGAATTTCGGGACAAAATTCCCCTTCAAGTTGGGGATGATGTGGCACCCGGGGAAAATCCACAGTCATCCTGATCTGACACTTCGCCGCTTTTGGGCTACTAAACAAATTTTGGGATGAAATTTCTTTCAAGTTGGGGATGATGTGACAACCCGAACTTTCAAGCTCTTTCCTCGACACGTTACTTGCTTCACACCGGTGTTTTCGTAATTTGTTTGCATTGTAATTGTGCATGTTTGGTATATGAATGATTATGGTAATGTTGTTTGGTCTTATGATTAATGAATATGATTAAGGTATTGAAACTTATTAACTGTTCGAGATTACCCTTGCACTCTCACATTCGACGAAACACTGGATCCTTGTCACAAACCTCTACTCGACGAAACACTGGATGTTTCGTTATCAACAACACGACGAAAGACGGTCTTTCGTCGAGGCCCTGATTCGCCAAAATGGGCTTTCGGCCCAAGTGAGACCCCAACGTTATATTAACCTTACACCCGCATAACAATACGTACGATCATAATCGGCGAAACCCTAAACTCTCCTTCCTCTCCCTTACACGCGGCGGCAGTCCCCATCCCTCTCGAAGTTCTTTCTAGTCTCATCTCGCATCCGGTTAGTACATGATCACTAGACATAACCTGTTTGCAACGTAGATTGGTATAATCATCTTCACATGATTGTGTATAGTATGATTGATCTGATTGATATAAATCATAGTTGATATGAATATGGTTAGGATCGGTTATGAATCTGATAGGTTTCATCGAATTCAAAATTAGGGTTGTTTGGAATATTTGGTTAATAACCACAGAACTGAAACTGTTAATGATTGGTGTGAATAAGAACAATGTTGTCTATGCATGATCTGATTGATTACGGTCTTCAGTGACATATTTAGGGTTAAAGATTATTGATGGTTGAATTATGTGCATTAAATTAATGATGTAAACTGTTGAGCATGAACCATAACCATTAGAAACATAACGTTTGATCCGATTTGGGAATTGATAAACTTGTTTGCTGAAATCATGGGTGTTTGTTATTAAGGAAATATTGTAACTGTTAGAAGGGCGACGAAGGTCCCTCCCCACGAAACACCCCGTCGACGAAACACACTAGTCTTTCGCCACCCATCATGTCGACGAAACACCCTAGTCTTTCGCCGTTTGAAGTTTCGTCGCTCAGTGGATGGTTCACAACAGACTATGGTTATCATGTATAGGAAACTCGAATGATTATTAATTGTCTGTTAATAATGTTAGTGATGACTGAGGAACATTAAAATTGGCTTTTATGGATGGCACAATTAACTGTTAAGCGTTGTTATGAATCATATATGTGAAGTATGGTTTTGCATGGGCCTGAATAGCTGTTATGTGTTATTTAGTGATTGTTGTTCTAAATGCACATTGTGACTATAAACTCATACGTGTACAATGCGAACATAAACTGATTACGTATACATGAATACCATAGGCTTGACTGATTAACTGTGAACAAGTAACCATACCGAGCAAACCAAGGTGAGTTCACTTCTCTTAAAACAAGCATGCGTCCGGTGGGGACAATCAAACTGTCAAAACTTGTAAACCGATTTTCGTAAACCCATATCCTTGTAGGGGATATGAGGCGGTTTTCAAATACCCACATCCTTGTAGGGGATGTGAGGCGGATTTCACATACGCATATCCTTGCAGGGGATATGCAATGGTTTTCAGTAAACGTTAATGTTGGATAATACACTCACTCTCTATCAATTAAGTCCCATCATACTATCGGGTTAGTTGCTTGTAGGGCAACGGGGTTATTAGTTGATAGCGCTATTAGGTTTGGCACCCTCACGACGTACCTGGATAGGACGGGCGTGAACTAATAACTTTAAATCATGACCAATGTTTGATAGAGCATTGGGGAATGGCAAAAAGGGCCGTCTGCGGTATCGAGTTATTATCAACTTAACAAACCATAAATCACTACTTGGTATTAAACGTTTAAAGCAAACTGTGAACTCACCAGCGTGTCTGATACACTTCTTTCTGCATGCTTGCAGGTCCTTAGGTACACTGTTATGGAACTTGCTGTCTGGGAAGCTGGAGTGGTCATGGGTCGTGGCATTTGGAACCTTTCTCAATGTTGCATTGCTGAACACTTTATTTAAACAAACTATTATGCTTCCGCTGAACATGTTGATTTTATTAAATGGTGTTTGAATTATACATTTACATTTACATTTACATTTACATTTAATGAAAGGTTTTATTTTATCTTATATGTCTATGGTTCAATGTGATTAGTGGCTAGATCCTGGTACGTCACACGCCTCGCGGGGGTTTCCGCTTGTGGTATTTTTGGGGGTGTGACAATAACGATGCTTTTATTATTTTAATTGTTTGGTTCAGTATGATTAGTGGCTAGATCCTGATCAGTCACACGCCTCGCGGTAAAACTTCGCATGTGAAAATTGAAGGTGTGACAGCATACACTTTTGCGGATGACTTTGGCTTATTTAAGGCAACCTATAACAACCAAGAAATCACTTAGAAAAGGCTGGAATGTTGGTGGAAATTCTGGACAGGTCTAGCAACCCGGATGGTTCCAGAATAGCCTTGAAAATGCTAGAAATATGTTGGTAAATCGGATCTGATCCAAGGATCATATAGGTCTGTCTAGGTCGAGTACTCCCTGAATAATCGTTACAAGGTTGGCTGCCGAGGACTGAGTACTCTCCTCCTAGGCCATGTACTACCCATGTACTTTCCGCCTAGGCCGAATACTCCCCGATTACTCTCAACTCCGACTAGAGACCGTCTTGCGACTTTTGTGACAATGGTTATATGTAGTGAGAGAGAAAAAGAGATGGCTATGGTGTGTCATAATTGTCTTATGTAGCACAACTAAAACAATATGTACATGGGTTTATGTGATTCCCGTATTTTTATTCTTACTTAAAATTGATTGTGTGTTTGACCAGACTCAACAACAAAATTATCAAACTTTTAAGAAGAAACAAACTTGAACTTGACTCGATTTTTATACAAGCAAACTAACTCGAGTAAAATTTACTCTACATGAATGACTAACATATCTTTATAACTAATTAAGGGTGAATTTGTAAGTCTCGTGTTTGTTGGGGAAGATATCAAGTGAAAAGCAGGCTGATTGCTAAGGTTAATAAATCATGACAATTTTTATCTTAAGTTGCACATAAACTTTTATAGCAAGATGCATCTTTAAATTTACTATTCTTTCATTGCCAATCATTGATATTAATGCTATTGATTAAGGTATACAACTTTCTAGATTTATTTTTATCAAAAATTATGTCATGCCACCGATTATTTACTTTTAAATAACCAGAAATTAAGAAAAGGGTATATAATACAATGTTTATATTGCTAATAATGTTTTAAGGTATCCTAATTAAATAAGTTTAAGTGTTTGGAAAATTCAAACTATTTTAAAAAAAATAACACAACATATTTTAGTATTGTAACATGTTTTGGGACATAAAAATAAATGTAACAGACTACATCGAAAAAAAAAATCATCATCATCATCATCAATTCATCATACTCTGTTGCGGATTTACCAACGGTTGTTGTTGACATTAACTTGCACATCTCTCACCATGCTACCAATTATTAATATTCAGTTATGAGTTAAATGTCTTTTCTTTTCCTGAATGGTGGCGTATTTGGGCTCTGTCATTGGTGAATCCTGGAAATTTTTAGGGGTTTTTTTGCTAGATTCTCGCTATTTTTTATCCAAATCATACACGTTTTATACTAAAATTTTCCATTTTTTTCCAAACCGAGGGGGTTCCTAGGAACCCAGGAACCCCCTCGATCTGCCACTGGGTTCAGTGGCAACTGGCAACCATTACAGGAGGAAACTGAACTAGTTCGTAAAACCCCATGATAATCAGTGACCGTGAGGCTTTCCATGATTCTGAAAAAGCAGGGAGATTGAGGCTCGAATCTTCATCGTCCTAGGAAGTTCCCTCGGAAGTCTTTCCACATACGTGATTCGAACTTAGTATATCTCTCTACCCTCATACTTAACCCAATTATCATTGCCAACTTAATCAAGGATCATTGGCTTTTCATTATCCCAACATATAAATTTATATATTTCAACTTGCACAATAATAATTAAGCAAAATTATGAGTGGTTCAAGTGAGATTTTCAAGGAAACAAACTTTTACTATAAATTGCATAATTTGACTTTCACCAAGATTTCAACAAAAGCCCAATTGGGCCCTGTCCTGTACATTCATGAGAATGAGAAGCCAACCCTTCTTGAGTTCTGGGTGAGTGATTTATACATAAAGAAAACACAGTACCTTAAACAGTAGTAGCTTTTCCTTTTTGAAGTAAATTACAAATATGCCCTTGGTTTCACTCTACCATCATACCAAAAAAAACACCATTATAAAAGCCCATTTAAGATCTCCACCCATCAGCACATGAACACATCATCTATCCATAAATTTACCACTGTACCAACAGATTCAGCTCATCAAGCAAGTGTTTTTCTCCTTCAATTTAGCAAAGATTGATCTTGTTCTGAGATTCCGAGGTGGGTATTCCAAAATCTTGAATCTTTGTAAACCTTTTTATGTTAAAGTTTGATTTTTTAACCACCCATGTGTTTTCTTGAATCAAGATCTGATTTTTATTGCATTTTGTTAGCTATAGTCAAGTGGGTTTCTTGTAATCACAACTTTTAGCTGTTTTTCTTGATTCTTTATTGGTTTCATGAGCTGGGTTTGGATCCAAGATTAAAATAATCAAATAAAAATCCTTTCTTTTTCAAAAAAATTGTACCAATTTTCATGGTTCTTGAATCTGTTCAAATCTGCTAAAATGCGCCTCCTTAAAATGCGCCTCCTTTCATCTTCTTCACCCCCTCCTGTTAACCCTCCAACAAATTCAAAAACTAATGAAACTGTGGTTTTTGCTAGAAACATTATAATTGTGATAGCATTTATGTTTTTCATATGTGGGTTACTTCATTTACTTGTCAAGTATTTGATTAAAAGGAAAAAGTTGTTATCTTTATCTTCAAATTCCCATTTTCAATCTTCAAGATTTCAAGAAAGTGGTACTACTATTGATGATGGTGATGGTGATGCATATCAGAGACAGTTACAACAGCTTTTTAATCTACATGATTGTGGTTTAGATCAAGCTTTCATTGATGCACTCCCAGTGTTTTCTTACAAAGAATTAATGGGATTAAAAGAGCCTTTTGATTGTGCTGTGTGCTTATGTGAATTTACACAAAAGGACAACTTGAGGTTACTACCTTTATGCAGTCATGCTTTCCATATGCATTGTATTGACACTTGGTTGTTGTCAAATTCAACATGTCCTTTATGTAGAGGAACACTTTTCACTCCTGGATTTTCTGTTGAAAATCCAGTTTTTGAGTTTGGTTATTCAAGGGAACAAGAAGATGATGATAATGTTGTTGTTGTTGACAGTCAAGGGCATTTTGGTAATTTCAAGCAACATGAGGGAAGTATTTGTAGTGAAAAGAGGGTGTATCCAGTTAGACTTGGGAAGTTTAGAGCAACAAATGGTGGTAAAAGGGAAGAAAAAGAAGTTGGAGAAACAAGTAATAGTAATTTTGATGCAAGAAGATGTTATTCAATGGGAACTTATGAATATGTTGTGAGAAATCTTGATTTGAAAGTGGAGTTTGTTCCTAATAGGGGTAATAGTAGTAGGGGTAGTTTTGGAATTAAAGATAAAGGTCATGTTTCAATTGATGGAGGTAGTGATGGAAAGAAGATTAGTAATAGAAGCAAAGGTGAGAGCTTCTCAGTTTCCAAGATTTGGCTTTGGTCAAAGAAAGATCATAATCATCAAAAAGGCCAAATTCATTGTGTTACACCACATGGTTAATTCATATGTTGATGTTAGTTTACCCTTGATATATGCAAATAATAGTCATAGTTGACCATTTTTCTAAAGTCAATAGTTCTAATTTTCTGTAGGTGAGTGGAGATTTCTGTGAATGATTCTTCTTTTCTTTTCATGATTCACTTTATTAAAGCTTTCAACATGTACTCATAACATTAACCTTTTATTTAGTATTTTGGCCCTTTTTAATGTGAAATATCATGTTTGGTATATGTTTGGGACCTTTCACTTTAGATGTCTTGTTGTATTTATGTTGAGTTTGGTCGATTCGTTTTCATCATGAATGTTTGTATCTTCATCTAAACGATTCTAGGGGTGTTTGGGATTGCTTATTGGTGTAGACGTGTTTATTTGCATATTATTATTTAACGTAAGCAGATTGGAATAAACAACTTCAAACTACTTATTTAAAACGTTTTTATTTCGCTCCCACTTGTTTCTGATTTTTACCAAATTTTAAGAACAAGTACTTTTCATGTCTTTTAGAATCCGATCATTTTAAACTTTAGCCTAGCTGGTGTAATTTTATTAGCAGGTCTTATTTTTTGAAATTTTATTACGATTCAACGTTATTACTTTTACCTGTCCCAGTTCGACTGACCTGTTTGACCCATATCGATGAAAATTCCTAGATTCATTGTTACGATCGATTTAGAGAGATAACGGAAACTAGAGAGAGAAGAGTTTTACTCAATTCATCGGTACCAATTCTATTCCATCGTATTCTTGTAAGTGCCATATTAACGAACTAACAATACAAAGACCTCCTATTCTATTCAACAATTACATATCAAGCCCCTATACTATTACGACCGTAACACTCACTCATATATAACCATGACATAAGATTTAAGGAACATTGATTTTGAGCCAAACCAATCTTATTCATGTCTTTGGAATAACATGACTAGGTATTCCAAGACATCTTGTTGGTACATATTATTTTCTTTTTCAAATTTTATATTATTTTGTTTTTGAGTGAGTGTGCAATTATGAAGTGGGATCCATGAAAAGGGGAGAGTGAGGGGTATATGATGAGAGGTATTGATGATTTAACACAAGGGTTGACAAACAATTCATGCCTTCATAACTTGTGGGTCATATAATATGACATCAAATAATTTGTTTAGCCACTAGCTTCTATTTTGCCCCTTGTGTGAAATGACCATACAAACCTTATATTTAGAGACCATATACTTTAATAATAACTATGACAAAGAAGTGTGCGACTAGAAAACACTCAAAAGACATTATATATTTTGGAAAACCCTTAAAGTAAATTATTGTAATATTGAGTTTTTATAGCACAAAAACTTTTGTAGAATGCTATCACGAAATTAATTTCTTTGTTCACACTTGTTATGTATAATTTTAAGGGGTGACACAACCTATTTTGGGTTCTAAGGAACAAGTCATTTTGAGACTTCTTGATTAGAAAAATAAATAATAATGATAATAATAATAATAGCTAAATGTTAGCGTAATAAGTTAATGGACTCGAATTGTTTTGGGCTTTTGCTTAATCCAGGGGTTAGTGGTAAGGACCAAGCGAGTTTAAAAAGTGTAACTAGTAGAATTAACTTTGTAATTATTGAAATATTGGGACTAACTGTGTAATTTTTGTAAACCACAGACCAACCAGGCATTAAACTCCTTTCTTTATTCTTTATTTTCTTAAACTTCTTTTTTTTTTCTTGAATAATAACTCTAGTCGCATTCTATATATATCATTGTTAATCACACCAACAACTATTCTCCCTTGTCCTAATTAGGATCCATCATTATTTAATGGTTTAAGCTGTTAAAAATGATATATTATTTTACATATGTGTGTAGGATGGGGTTCTAGAGTGAACATTAGTGTATTTGCGAACTGAGTAAACAAATCTTGGCCATTGATTTACACACATGGATGGCTAGGATTTCATCATCAAATCGTAAAATACACTAGTGTATTTCATCATCAAATCCTGGCCATTGATCTACACACATGTATGGCCAGGATTAGTTCACTCAGTTCGCAAACTATACTAGTGTTTACTCTTGAACCTAATCCTGTGTATATATGTATATACAAATAATTAAAAATATATGATATAAGGATAAAGAGTTAAATAAATATAAGAATAAATTTTCTAAGAAAAGAATCTTTACAAGTTTGGGTCTAAAGCCCTAGCTCAATTTTTTGTTTATAAAGTAGGCCCTAAAGAATTAAAAATATATGATTTAGAGGAAGTATTCAAAATCAGCCTCCAACATGTAGTCGGGTTGTTTGTTCTAGAGATGAAAGACTTGAGAATTAAATCATATTTGAACTCAAATAGAATATGATTTATAAAAATAATTCATGTATTTTTGTCGGATTAGTTTGATTGAACTTTCATTTAAACATGTTGTTGATAAGTTTTAGAGTAAACTGCCAAAATGGTCTCTGAGGTTTGGTCACTTTTGTCATTTAGTCCAAAACTCAAACCTTTTGAATCTGGGTCCACGTGGTTTCAATTTTGTTGTCATTTCCATCCAAAATTAAAATCAGGTCTGATTTTTTAGTTAATCCGTTTTTTTTTTTTGTCTTTTTCTCCCTTTTAATGAAGGGCAAAATGATATTTTAACGTTTTATTATAACAAATTAAAAAAATCTGACAATTTTGCCCTTCATTAAAAGGAAGGAAAAGAAAAAAAACTGGATGTTAACTGAAAAATCTGATCATATTTTGATTTTGGATGAAAATGACAACAAAATTGAAACCACAAGGATCCATATTCAAAAGGTTAATGACAAAAATACCAAACCTCATGACTATTTTGTTAGTTTACTCTAAGTTTTATCTATTCTTTACCTAATGGGCCCCTAGAAGGACACTTGCATTTTGTTAGTTTACTCTAAGTTTTATCTATTCTTTACCTAATGGGCCCCTAGAAGGACACTTGCCCAGTGGTGGAAAATGTGTCTCTTTTCGAACCTTAAGTGGTGAAGGTTTAAATCATACAATGAAGAAAAGTGTAAATTTAAAAGTAGGTTTAAACAGTGTTTTAGAAAAATAAAAATCCTAAGACTAGAGGGTAGGTGAGGCTCATCCCCATGAGGATGGGCCGCCACGTAGGCGCCACATCACCGGCTCATGGGGGATGAGCCTCCTTCACTTTTGAGGGGGTGGAGGATGGGGCCCCACATAATTTATAAAAACAATTAAAATATATAGTTTATTTGATTATTTAGAGAGAGAAAGAGAGAGAGAGGAGAGAGAGAAAGAAGAGAGAGAGAGAGAGATCATGGCCCGTCGAGTTCGTCTGTGGGCTGCCGGTCAAGCCGGGATGGGGCGAGGGGGGCGGTGTGGGGGACCGGCGCCGGGCCTAAGCCGGCCCCCATACCGCTTAGTCTAATGAGCGGTAAATGATTTAGTATGACCCACGTAGGATTATCGAGATTCTAATTTCTAAGATTCAAATCATATTTTTATTTATGTATAAACACCATGTTTCAACAATGCATGTGAAAGATGTTGGGGACGCTAATTGATTAATAATAAAAGAATTTTTTAGTCAACAAAAGTCATGATCCTTCTCCCCATAAGAATCAACTTGTTACATAATCTATAGACATATATAGAGAATGAAAGCAACCCTTTTATATAAAATTAATAAAAGCACACATCATTCTCACGCACTCTCATGTTCGTAAACAATGTAATGTAATATTATATAATACTATAATAATATATTAATATATTTCAATAAATCAACTATTTTTTTCTTGTAAATACAAAAAAGTTATTAAAACATGTTAGTAAAAGAACTTTTTATCCCTATACTTGTTTTTGTTTCATAACATCCATTGAATTTTTGCCAAGACCATTTACTTTGACACACACTATTGTTAATATTTTAATAGATATAGTGATTAGCCTACAACAATTTTGCAATTAAAATGGAATCAGTTATTCAATCATTGGATTAATAAATAAAGTAATTGATAATATAGAAAAAAAAAACGACACTCCATTATTAAACATTCAAAAAGATTATCAACTACAAATTTATCTTGTATTTATAAAAAGGGATATTGGATTTAAATAACTCAACTTTCACTAATTGGCCAATAGCACTCCAACTTTCTATTTGTATCATACTACTCCCAACTTTCAACTTATTTTTCGATAACACTCCCAAACTGACTGAACCCTAACCCAGTTAGTTTTTTGCTGATTTGGCATCTGAAGTGGAATTTTTTTATGAAGTGGCAGCTGACGTGACGCCTGACTTGGCTTTTTTTATGACGTGACAGCTAATGTGGCACCGGTTTGGTGACGTGGCAACTAATGTCATAAAACAGGAATAATGTGTCTATTCAATTTCAAGGCATGCCTTTTGGGAGAACTAGAGTGCCCAAATCGACTTTTGGGCCAGTTTGATTTTGTTCAAACACCTCACTTTTTTTTTCAAATCGGTTCGGTTTGAAACTAGTTTTTGAGGAGTAGAAAGGACTAGTTCGGTTTGAAAACCAGGTTTCCGGTTAGGTTCGGTTTTGACCAGTTTCAAAAGAGCAGTTCACAAACCGATTTCTCTCAAACCTGTTTCCGGAGCGATTCGGTTTTGGTACATGAAAAGATTTTTTTTTTCCACCGCTAGGAGTTCAAGTCTCAAATCATAGAATTATGGGGCAAAAGCAAACATTACAAAACGGTTACAGGTACACATTTTAAGTTGTGATTGTAGTTAATAAATTATCTAAATTATCGTTTGACATGCTATATTATATATAGGATTCCGATCAAGAGAAAACTCCTACGAGTTGTGAGAACTTAAAGAATTCAGTCTTTCCATGCAAGTTATGCCCTCATTTTTTGCACACCCCTAGATTAAAACGTTACTAAGACGGCTATAAAAAAACCGAAGTGGTGTTTTCGAGCCTTTACAACATTTACGCCTGTTGGAAATTAAAAAAAAAAAACTAGTTTTTTTTTTTTGGAAAAGTTGATTTTTTTAGGATTTTTTGTAAAATTTTTTTTGAAAAAGATCTTTCGTAAGACCGAGTTTTCTAAGTTCTCGCAACTCGTAGGAGTTTTCATTTTACCTTAACCGTGTGTGTATGTATATATATATAGAGAAAGTATAATGTACTTCACGCCTTAACCTACATTAACGTACGCGACCAGATACATAACGTGCGTGATTATTTTTTTTGACCATCTCAACGTGCGTGATTATACTTTCCATGCGTGATCAGTGGCGAAGCTTGAAAATTTCCACCGGGGGGTCGGAAGTCACCGGACATAAAAATTCTATATAAGTAAAATTATTTTTAATAAAATCGGGGGGTCAAAAACGTATATACCTAAAAAATTCTATACGAAACGTACATACATAACACTACTGAGCGAAAAGTTCGGGGGGTCGGGCGCCCCTCCCGGCCCCTTGAAAGCTACGCCCCTGTGCGTGATTATCACTTCTCATGCGTGATTATCACCAAAAATCTGATCCCATGCGTTATTTTGTGTCCCATGCGTGATTATTGCCTGATCCGACGGTTTACAGCGTCGCGTACGTGAAGTACAATAACGCGTAATGTATGTTAACCGCACTCTATATATATAAAACCGTGTGCCACATTTTCTTTTTCTAGCAGGTCATATCGGAACGAAGTTTGTTAAATCGAAAGATATAGTTCACCGTATGAAATGGCATAAAACATATTTATAACATTGAAGTACAATAAACCCTTCTGGAACTAATATAAAACCAATACATAAGTAAAACATGAATTTATTTCCAGAAAAAGAAAAAAAAATACACAAAAACATTATCGTACTATAATTTATGTCGAATCAAATAAAGTTCATCCATGAATAATCATCATCATCATCACTTTCTGTCTATGCCTATGATGGCAAAATCTGATCCTCACAAAGTTTGCATACAAGAATATATTTGTTCATAATATACAAAAACCACTTTTCAAACAGCTATAGTCTAACTCCAAATATATGAAAAGAAAATTAAGAAAAATATAAAGGAAAACAACAATTGAACCAAAAAATTGCACAAAATGCTACCAGTTCAGTTCATGCATGGTCTTCACAAGTCACGGGGGAAATTACTGATTTGCCCTTCCTCCAACATATCTTTGTTATTCAACTTGTAGCTTATACGAATGCGCATCACAAGTGATTTCTGGTGAATAATAGAACAAGATTATCAATTTATCATATGATATGTATCGAATAATTTCGGATGATAATATGCAGTTTTAGAAGAAAAAAAAGAAGTGAATACCTTTCCATGTTGATTGTTGGTAACTCGTAATTTTTGCGTTACTGACCCGTTACCGCTTCCAGGAAGAGTATTGCTGCTAGCAGGTTCTAAATGCAACTGAAGGAACTGTGGATTGTAAAATACAACATATCAGTAAATTCTTTTAAAAAAAACTTATAATATCTGAAAATTCAGCTAAAACTTGAATACTATGCAGTTAATGCGGTAAAATATCGGATATCAGTCAAGGACCGATATTTGAGATATAGGTTATCTCGGTGAGATATCGGTGGGACATAGGTAATTCTAATATCATACAAAATTTATATATATAGCAATTTAACACTAACAATTCAGTGATATATCGGTCAATATCGCCGATATTTATAGGTACCGATATTCTGACCGATATTTTACATGTCGACCGATAACGGATATATCACTGGTATTAACTGCATAGCTTGAATGTAAGATTTTAGTTAAACTAATAAACGTAGTTTTCCCTTACCTTTGGCACTGCTGCCTGGAAGATGAAATCTGTATAGGTGTCAGAGGACTTATTTGTAAATTTTGCCTCGATTTCAGTTATTTGTGGGCTTCCAGGTTGCTTAGAGAAATTGAAAACGAGGCTCAATGAACTGCTCTCAAATGCAACTAATGGTGGATAAGCGGGACCATTGTCATCTGTTCACGAAATCAATGGTTAAATATACCCAAATGATAAAAAAAGGAGAAAAATGCATTTTCGTTTTTCAGAGGTTTGGCCTGTTTTGTGACTTTCAACCAAAGGTTTGTTTTTTCGCATCTGGATCCAAAAGGTTTGAAATCTTGCCATTTTCATCCGGCCCATTAACTCCATCCATTTTTCTCCGTTAAGTCAGGGGTATTTTCGTTTTTTTGTTAACTTAAAGGGCAATTCAGTCGTTTGAATACTTGTACATTATGCTAAATGCTTGTACATAGAAAAAGACCGAATTGCCTTTGGACGAAAAACAAACCTTTTGGATCCAGATGCAGAAAAACAAACCTTTGGACGAAAGTCGCAAAACTGGCCAAACCTCAGGGACGAAATGGCATTTTACTCTAGAAAAAAGGTTACTTAACCCAATTATTGCAAACCGAACATATTACAATACTTACTAGGCACTGTAGGGTTAGGACCGAACCCATCTAACAGATCCACAATAGATGATGCGGGTAAGCCTTGTGCTGGTGATGAAAGACCATCTAAAGCATTAACTGAAGTTTTATTATTATTATCTTGACTTATCGATAATATATCAGCTGTAGATGACCCGTTTTGAGGCAGAGATGGCCCGGTTGACAATAAATCCAGCAGAACATCGGCTCCACTTTTCTGTGGCTGAGTTGTACCTGAAATGGTACAAGTAAACATAAAGAAGCAAAAGTTAATGTTCGTTTATTAAGAAAATGGGCATGTTCGTGTTTGTTTATGTTCGTTCATTTAAAACCTAACCAAACAGTTTACGAACGTAAATGAACATAAACAAACAAACTTAAACGAACATAATTTAACAAACAATAAACAACACAAATGAACATAACTGAACAAACATAAATTGAACACAAATGAACATAATTGACTAAATATAAACGAACATAAAGTAATTTATATATATATTAGTAATTAATTACGATAGGTTCCATTGGAAAACTCATTTTTACTAGAAAGCCCAATCACCAATTAGTTATATTTATATAAGTAGTTAGAAGGTTCCTTTTATGTTTAATATTTATATAGACATAACTACGTATATGTATTTAAATTGAAACTAACATAAATGAACGAACATAATCAAATGTAAAGAAACGAACATAAACGGACGTTCACGAACATAAATGAACGAACACCCGTGTGTTCATGTTCGTTCGTTTATTAAATAAATGAACATAAACAAACTTCCCGCCGAACAAGTTCATGAACGTTTGGTTCGTTTACAGGCCATTTAATATACGATACTGTCAGCAGAAAACAAAAACTAGTTTCACAAGTACTGAATATAACCTGACGGAGATGCAGATGACAAGATATCTCCACCAAGTAGGTCCTGAAGAAAATTAGGACCTGAAGAATTTTGCGGTGCGGGTTCATCTGCACTTAAATCAAGCAAGTCCAATAGCGGGG
Organism: Helianthus tuberosus; assembly: GCA_030545235.1. Lineage (NCBI taxonomy): Eukaryota > Viridiplantae > Streptophyta > Magnoliopsida > Asterales > Asteraceae > Helianthus > Helianthus tuberosus. The sequence continues at coordinate 26,131 of JARYGA010058698.1, read as the reverse complement.
CATCAACGGTTTTGTGAACGCCGTTCGGAATCTGAAGTGGATTGCCCTGTGAGGTGGAAGTGACAGCTGGCAGAGAACCAGCCCTCCTTCCACTGTAAGTGGCTTCATCAAGAACCGGCATCCTCTCAACCAGTGCAGACCTTTAAAACGGTTAAAATTGTAAATATATATTAGTTAGAACTCACATAAAGATTCTGATAAGGGTATTTAAAATAACAATTTCCTTATAAGGCACTTTATTAAACGGTTTTTTAATCAGCTTCCAGATACCACGCCAGCACTACATCAGGAAATAAAACCAACTCGTTCAATGTTACTGACACGTCAACACCATGTCATAAAAAATAGAAAAGGTCAACATTACTGTAAGGATTGCCATATATGTATATTCTAAAACTACTGGGGTTTTATCGAGTTTTTGGAATTTTATTTGGCTTTTTTTTCTGGTAAAAAGATGGCTGTCTACTTGTCTAAATAAATGGACACAAAAAGTACTGTATTATGCCAAAAAAAAACCCCATCAAAGTTCAAAAAATATGATACAATGTAGTAAAATAGTCATTTTCCAGCCAAAGCAGACAAATTTCACCTAGTAACATTTAGGGGTGTTCACGGTTGGCTTGAAACCGGTCATCGGTTTGGTTTCACAATCGAGTTTTTTTCTTAACTTCCGTTTGGTCGGTTTCAAAAGCTTCAAACCGTAGCGAACAGTTTGGTTTGCGGTTTATACCGAAAACCGGCCGTATAAAACCGGACCGGAGCACCATAAGCTTTTCTTATATTTATTTTTTTAAATAATATTTCACTTTTTTATACTAGTCTAGTTAAATTTATAAATGGGATAACTCTAATAAAATTAAAGTATAGTGAGTTAAGCCCAATCTCAATTTTGAATAGGTAAGTTTTCTTTTTTGTTCTTGAAAATGCATTTTGCTTATGCTTTTGTTTATGTGCGATATTTCTCTTGTTTATAATCTTGTATGATGCGAGAATATATACAATTGGTAGTTGGTACATCAAAAACATGCTAAAACTCATCACATTTTGTAATTGGACTATTGGAGCAATACGGTTTGGAAATTTTTAATGTTTGGGTGCCATACTACGATTTCTAGTTTCAGCTACAATATTAAACCTTTAATTTCATGCTTTCAGTTTAAACCTTAATTACAAAAGCCCAAATCGTGAAACCAAACCGGAACCAAATCGTTAGTAACTGTTCTTTTGGTTCGTTTAAATTTTCAACAGTTCAATTTTGGTTTTCGACAATAAATAACCGTCACTGCCGGTTTGGCTCACGGTTTTACCTAAAAACTGTGAAAATCGAACCGTGAACACCTCTAGTAAGGTTACTGAAGTTGGTTTTTGAATATTTTGGAGAATTATAAATTTTAATGGTTTTCTCTCGGCAAACAAATAGTTATGTTACCTTTTTATACAACTAGGCCTATTTTAGAAAAAAAAAAAAAAAGCAAATGTGTATCAAGCAGATGCTAAAGGAGCACTAGTGACTAGAAGAAGATGATGCATACCTTAAATTTTGATGTTTTTCGATTATGGAATCAAACTCGATTGATCTCTGTTGCAGTTCAAGCAGAAGGCTTCCTTTAGATTGATTGACAATGTCTTTTATTCTCCTAAAAATAACAAACTATGACATCAGCACTCAGGATATTTTTGACATCAGCAATCAGGATATTTTTTTAAACCTACTGTGAACAAGAAGGAAAGCGTGAAGACAGTTTTAACAAAGCAGTTAAACACATAGCCCTGGTGGTAAGATCAGACGTATGGCGTTTGATAGCAACCTCTATAGCATCCACTGCATCATTCTCTGTTACCTGTGCAAACATAGATTTAATGAGAACATGAAAAGCTAAACTTTACAGTAATAGCAAAAAGTATATGATGATAGCAATAACGGATTGGAGACATACTCAAATTATTAAATAGATTAACGAATGAAGGTACAAACTCACAGTTATAGGTTCCTCCAACTCAAGCATTCCTATATTGTTTACCAACAAGTCACCGTATTCTCCAATGCACCATACAGCAACCCTAACAACCGCTTCCTGTTTTGAAAGCAGACAAATAATATACATTAATACTTTATCACGTTATATTATATATATCCTCAAAATAGATTGCGTTTTGACAGCGCTAAGTCTTGATGCAAAGGTAAGAGTGGTGTAGTGGTTAGGTGGAACCCTCACTAAACGAACCAACTCGGGTTTGATTCCGTTTTTTTGTAACCGCAATGCTTTAGATCGGATACGTCGAAACACGCGTTTTCGTATGGTTAACGCATCATATAACGTGCTAACAGCTATAAACAATTAAGGCCTCGCCGCCGCAACGCGCGGCATATGCCAACAATCTAGTTGTATTTAAATCACATATTTATTATATATTCAACATAAAAAGTAAACATTAATTTATGAAAGATATACATTTTTAAAACAATCTCATTGAGACCTCTAAATTGAGTTCAACATTGATTATGACATCTAATTGGTTTTATTGATCCTTTTTTATTAATTAGAAAAATCATCAAGGTAAAAGTAAAATAAACTACAACAGTGACTAATATAAAAGTAAGGTCTCTAAGTATAACTACTATTACTTTATAATTAAGCAATTAGTTCACCTTATCTGTTTTTTTTTTTTTTTATAAATCAAATAAACAAGCTCATTAAGCAGGAACTGATGGTACCTGGTCACCTGATGTTTGGATGGCTCTGTAGAGTGACCTAACTGTATATCCATGAAGGTTAGTTGCATTGGTTATCACAACAATTAGACCATGCCATACTTCATCTTTTACATAATTTCCAGCCTGTTTAAAGCATTAACACAAGAGTATTAGAGGTTGAAAGATTGGCAGCTTGGATAACGGGTCAAAACAGATTCAGGTTATAAAAGCGTTTTAGTAGGGGTGAGCAATGCCCGAACCGTTAACCAAATCCAAACCGAAATTAACCGAAACCGAATTAACCAAAAATCGGTTATCGGTTTTTCTTTTGTACCATCGGTTGACCGAAAACCATTTATATTTTCGTATATTTCTAGCTTTTATACCTCCATTTCATGTTTTATACTACCATTTCATGTATTTATACCTCCATTTCATGTATTTATACATCTATTTCATGTACTTGTACATCCACTATATGTATTTCTAAGTATAAAATTTAGCCCTTGTTTGGTTTTGTTATTAACCGAACCGAAAACCGATAAACTAACCGAATAAACCGAACCGATTAACCGATGACCTCGGCTACGGTTTCGGTTAATGCTAATAGCCTAATACTGAAGATACCATGAACAGTACTTGACGGATACCATGGTAACAAACAGAAAGACAAAAACAGATCATATAAAAGCCAACCCCTTTACCGGAAAAGAACATCAGTAACCTCGTTTAAACTTGTTACGAGCATTTTCCAAATCATATGTTAGAAAATTATAATTTGGATAACCTACTACAAAAATGCATACCTCACAAAGAACCTTTAGCATCTGATCAATGTACCATATTTTCTCTGGGGAAAGCCTAGAAAAATAGATTAATACTTGGTAAGCATAAGTTAACTATAAAAATTTTAAGAAAATCGATCTGGTCTGCGGTGGTTTTTTGTTCTTAGGACAAACTAGGGGTTAGTAGAAAACCGAACTGAAAAACTGATTTAACCGAACCGCATAAAAAACCGAACCGAAATTTACGGTTTTACTTACATTTATGAAAACCGAAAAAAGCCGAACCGAATAACCTAAAAAATCATTTTCTAATGTTTGTTATATATTGATTTAAGAATTATTTGTTTTATTCTTGAATGTTAAGTATTTATAATAAAAACATTAACATGTTTATCTATCTTTGAAATGATTTATTTATTGCCTACAAGAATAACAAAATTTAACATATAAATTTAATGATCTTCAAAGTATTAAAAAAGAAAATGTCTTAATAAAAACTTTGGAGAAACATAAAAATAGATAAGCAGGTTAGGTTTATGTGAACAATATTAACTAAAAAGGAACTTTAATGTCAACATCTAAGAAAGATTCTTGAATCATGGATTATACCTTCTATTTTTGAATCTTACATAATTCTGTTCCAAAAACCGAAAAAACCAAAAAACCGAACCGTTGCTAAAACCGGAACCAAACGATTTTTAATAACTGAAAACCGAAAATTTTGGTTACGGTTTCGGTTTTACCATAAAATCGAACCGAACCGTGCACACCCCTAGGACAAACCATGGATATAGCGGTGGTATAAAGTATAAATATTTTGTAATTATAAAACCAAGAGAATTATAGGTTTTTAAAAACGAAGCGCTTCGCTTACCTTTCCACAATGGAGCAAATTTTGGCAGTAAGATCTCCCTTAAAATCCTGGTCACTTACTTCCAAGTAATCAATTAACTCCTTGGTCAACGGTTTTACATTGGTTTCATTGACCAGAAGATACACAAGTTCAAGAGCTCTTTTCCGAATTGAAGCATCTGAATCCTGAATATATAAAACATGTTGTGAGATCTCAATGTAGTGGAGGTGGCAAATTCGTCAGGTTGCTTAACGACTTGGTTTTAAAATACGCGCATCAGGAGCGCATAATGTGCGATGAGCACGATGCGATGATGAGATCGCATCAGGTCATGCAATGCACTGCGATTAGATGATATGAGGATGATGCGCTCTAAATTGCATGATGCACGCATTTTTTCGGAAATTGACCATTATAGAGTAAAATTGTGCAATGATCTGTACAATGAGCTGATGAAGTTGTTAAGTGAGTTCCTACATAGATTACTTGTACCTTTTGCATAGACTACTTGTACACATAAGAGTTCAAGGCTTATTTTGGTTATATTGAACTTCTTTGATGGTACTAGAGCTATTTTTTGTATTTATTTATTTTAATCTCTAAATAAATAAATAATTAGTGTTTAATGTTAACAAGTTTTGAATATTATATATAAAATAAATTTTTAAATATCAAACGCCTCGCATACAAGATTACCTTAACACATTCTAATATTGTTGCACGATGTCTTTGCACGGCTTGACCATCTATTGATATTGCTCTCATCAACATGTTTAATGCAACATATCTGTAAAGACTCAAAAGTTCACAACTACTGAACTGAAGTATGATAAATGAGCAAAAAGTATGATAAAATGTTCATAGTTCTTCTTCATGTTTACATGCAACTCAAACGAAAAGTAAACTATGTACAGTAAACACCTCATGTAATCAAAAGAGAATATAAAAGGCAAGATTCTATATTTCCTCCAGAAATACTAAATGGAAAGAAAAAAAAAATCATTTGAAATTTAATACACCAGAGGAGACATTGCACCTGATATTATTGTCACGGTTTGACAAAAACCGCCCCAAAATGTTGATTGCAAGAACACGCAAGCCACCACTATCTTCAATACTCATAATAGTTTCTACACATTCATAAAGGATTGCATTTCCTGCATTCTTGTTTGATTCTGTTTTTGTTGCCACCTAGACAGTGAGTTCAAGCAAGAGACGTATTGTGAGAAAACTTTATTTCAGGCCGGTTACTACATTTTTAGTAGTTAATACTTAACAGTTTTATGATATAACTGTTGAAGCATAAAATTTATCGAATCCTAATGCCTGGTGAAATATTATGAGAGAAGCAAACAAAATGTTATAACCTAAAATATACAATTATTGTTTGCTACCTCTATTATTAAATATCATGACAACTTACTTAAAATTTAAGATGTCACATAAAGGATGGAAACTGACCTGTGCAAGAATATCATTCATGAGATCACTAGCATCAGCATCTCCATGACCCAAGATACGTAAAATACGCAATAATCTTATTTGCAAAAAAGGGTCTGCAATTCCAGAAATGTCATATTCAGGAGCATATGGGCTGTTCACTGCATCCTTCAATACTTTAACCAATCCCTCTGTGCATTTCTACATACAAGAAGAATTTGTGCAACTTTAGATGACATTAAAATGGTACGACAGCGTCCAAATATTTTTCTCATTAAAAATGTTGCAAGCTTGTATATAAAAGAAATTGGCATCAATACACTCTGGTCAAACTATTAATCAGAAAAGGTCATCATACCTTCCTAAAATATTCTAGAGCCTCTTCACTCACTGTACACAAATCCGCACAAAGCTGGATAGCAGTTAAAAGAACCCCGTGATGTTTTTCCTTGAGTAAGGAAGCAACGGGATTTACAAAATTCTCTGCAAGATCCGGAACTTTCTTTATAATCCTTATAGAGCATAATGCTGCCTGTACATGTAAGAGCATAGTTAAGTACCTTTTTCTATATTAATTTTTTTAGCAAAACTAACATCAGATCGTATGTTTTGAAACAAGCATCAAGGATTATAAAGAATTAATGATACTTTCATTAACTTACTTTCTTCCGAACATTTGGATCTCGAAACTGCAGTAACCTTTCAACTTCAGGTGCAAGATCTCGAGCCATTTCAGCAGAAGATATATTGCCCAACGCACAAAGAGCCAGTCCCACAATATACTGGTTATTATGGTTAAGATCTCTGCAAAATGACAACAGAGGCTTTATTTTATCACTGGAAAGTGGAGACACTTTATGTTGCCAGAATATTATATACTATATAAGTAGAGTTGAGAAGATGGAAAGGTTGGGTAACATGTCAAAACGGGTTCGGGTTAATAACGGTTTGTTTTTAGTAGGGATTGAAAAGGGTCAAGTCGGGTTGGCTTCACCTTGAAAACATTTTTCGTCCATTTTTTTATAAATATTTAATGTGTTCAGTATGATTACAATAACTATGTTACTACAAATCTAACTATAAATAAAACAGTTTAGGAGGCTGTAAGTAGGGCTGCAAACGAACTGAACTTTCAGCAAACAGTTCGTGAACCGTTCGGTGGGAAGTTCGTCTGTGTTCGTTCGTTTAATATATGAACGAACACAAACAAGAAATTTCGTTGTTAAGTTAAATGAATGAACATGAACAGAGGTTGTGTTCGTAAACGTTCGGTAACGTGTTCGTTTATGTTTGTTTGTGTTCGATACTTTGATAGTTCATTAGTGTTTTAATCTTTATAGTTTATTTAAATACTTCAAAATTCTGACAAATAAAATATTTAATAAGTATCAATGTATTATATGTTTTGTTCATCAACACTCGTTTGTTTTCATTTATGTTCATGAACATTAGTTTGTGTTCGTTTGTGTTCATGAACGTACATAACCTAGAATTAACAAACAAACACAAAAGAACATGAACACGTTCATTTCTTTAACGAACTGAAAATCTCATTTGGTAAATGTTCACAAACACTTCGTGAACACATATATTTCGTTAACAGACGAACATGAACAACGTCGTTCGGTTCGTTTGCAGCCCTACTTTTAGCTAAATTTCGTTATTTGACCCGTCAGGGCCATAACCCACATTGACCCATAACCCATGTTACCCATTCATATGTAAATGATTTGAAATGGCAATCACTAAAAAGAAGTGGAACAGTAGGTGCATACTGCTTTAACGAATTGGTGACTAGCATCAAAACTTCTTGCCGTTCGTCTAGAAGCAACATAAGTCCAAGATATCCTATTCTCTTATCGGGAAAACCGGGGGCTGCGATTAACTTGAGGCATTCCATTTGTCCGAAATGTGTGGGATATCCTAACATGTGAATAAACATAAGCTTTGCCAAATTTCTGTGTCTATAATCGTTGTCATTATCACTAACTGCTGCACGAATAGAAGCACATTCTTTTCTAACAACCGCACGCTCCTCTGCTGCAGTTTTACAGGCTCGTATTGCCCGAATCATGTCCCTGCAAAAAATAATAAATTAATAATGATAATAATCAGTATCCCGCAATCTAAGCATTGTTGTGTTAATGAGACCATTACTTGCAATGGGTTTAATAACAGGGTGAAATGAGAAACGGAATAGGAATGGGGGTATAATTATATACACAACCCTTTAAGCGGCGAGTATGGAGGACTCCCACTTATATGGGAATCAACCCCATTCCCTCATTATCCATACCCTCACACAAATCAAACCCCAACATTATCAAAGCTATACCTCAAACAAAATACCCATTTTATTGGGATAGTCTCATTATGGTACTTCATTCTAGAAAAGAGAAACAAGCATACTAACTGGTGAAAAAAAACTAAAAAACTATGCAGTTAATATCGGTGATATATCGGTTATCAGTCCCCATGTAAAATATTGGTGTCAAATATCGGTCAGAATATCAGTACCAATATTATCGGCGATACTGACCGATATATCACCGATTTTCCCGATATCAGTACCTTTCTTCTTGGTTCTACCATTCTTCTTTCTTCTTATTGCTGCTATTAGTGTTTTAAGTCTTAATTGTTAACTTTTAGTGTTAAATGTTAGTGTTTTAAGTCTTAATCACTTCCTACTTTGTTTTGCAAGTTGCAAAAGGTTAATTTGTTAAAGATAGGAGAGTATACTAAATTATTATTGTTAAATTGCTATATATATAAATTCTGCATGATATTAAAAATACCAATATCCCACCGCGATAACCAATATCTCAAATATCGGTCCTTGACCGATATCCGATTTTTTACCGCATTAACTGCATATGGTAGTATTATATACTTTAGGCACCCGTCACAACTAAGTCCAATTTGAAACATACGTATGGTTAATGTTATAAACGGATATGAACTATGAAGATAAGAAAATTATTCTTTCAGTTTCACGTCTCTGTTAATTTGTTATTGTAAAATTTGTTATCCAAAGTTACAACAAGCCTCTTAGGAGGAAAGGCTACAAAACTGATTAGATTATTGTAAGCAACATGGATGAAGTGAATGTTTTAGTCTTTTCCTTCATATTATATAGAACACATGTTACATACATAAAAAATCTTTGATGTTTGAAAAAACTTTGTGGCGCGTCTCATCGACTATTAGGCGCACTCAGGGCGCATAGGCCTCGCCTAGGGCCTAGGCGCATAGGCCTCGCCTGGGGCCTAGGTGCAAGGCGCAAAAAAGCGAGGGCCTAATAAAAGAAAAGCACACAGTGAAAAAAAAATTAAGCGTTTTATGTATTAGAAAATTAATATTATTCTTCAAATAAAATAAACTAAAGCTATTATATAACATTTGATATCATCTATTTAGTACAAGAGTTCAAAATATCAGTATAAAAAAATAGGCTTCGTTCGATAAAAGTAGAAATTTAGCTGGAATCTTGCCAAAATTTAGAGAATTTGGCCGGAAACTCTCTAGAATATAGGAATCTCACCGAAATCTGCGACTGAGCCATCACCTGGAGAATTAAAGCGCAATTTCCTTGGCTTAAGGTGCAATGGCCTCGCCTCACCTAGAAAATGGGCCTAGGCGCAAGAGGCGATGGCTTTTAACAACTATGCTTCCCTGGTAACCTTTTACTTATTTTCGTGCCTCTTTGATGTTTTAACTATTATTATTACAAATGTTCATCATTCGTCTATACTTATAGCTTACTAACTCGATAGTTTTAGTTCTTTTTGTTTTCTGCTGCTTAGAGGTTATGTGACGCATCTATGTTACTTTCTAATATACTTTTCATGTCAAGATATGGTTTTGTAGCCGAAAGTCTCTCTGTACGCAGCCTCTCTATCCTCTAGGATACAGGTATGGTTTGCCTATAGGCTACATCCCACCTCCCCAGATCCTACTAATCGCTTTGCTAGTGGCGGGATTTTATCACGTATGGTTGTTGCGGCGGTTGTCCATACTAGTTCCACTGGTCCATTATGATTGATATAGATTCGTATTTGCACATTTAACTCATCCCTCAAAAGTTGTGACTATGAATTGCGAACCCCATATGATCCCTTGCTATAGTTTCGTCATCAACATCTTCCATTTTAGTCAATTAGCTAGTTCTACAGCCTTGGACTTTATCATAACTTGGTTTAATTTTGTAAATTGCCTATTCATTAGACCAATGTGTTATGGGGATGATGTGAGTCTAGATTTGTGATTAACCTGTTTGTAGCCCTAAATCCTAATCTTGCATTATAAACAATGGTCTTAGCCTAAGCAGTCAATAGCGGTGCTATAGCGGTTAGCGGACCTCAGGGTGTGTAGCGGTCCAAATAGTGGTGGCCTATAGCGGTTCCGCTATTAGCGGCGCTAAATACCGTTATTTGGCCGCTATTTGGAAACCTATATAGCGGTTATAGCAGTAACGCAGTAGAATGAGGCAACACAGTAACGCTGGTAGGTGTTTGATTGTGTTAATTCTTAAATTATGTTAGATTTGCAACAGGTTTTTGATAATGGAATGATATTACTATGAATTTTGATATTACTATTAATATTTTTCAAAGATATATTTATATATATATAAAAATACATAAATTATGCATGGTATAAAAATTACCGCTATACCACCGCTATAACCTATATATCATATAGCGGACCTTGACCGCTATTCGATTTTGGACCGCTATAACTGCATAGGTCTTAGCATTGTAATTCTATAAGCACCTAAATAAAAGAGTACTAGTTGCAGCTCGTGGACCTAGGTCACACCGACCGAACCACGATAAACCCGGCCTCTCTTCTTTTCAGTTTCTTTGCGTGTGCTCGTGTTCGATTCCTAACAGTCTAACACAACCTTCACAATATTGTGAATAATAAGTGACTATAAACAACTTCAACTGTCATAGTCCATTAACATATATAGTTATATACCTTATCATCATTCATAATGTTATTAAACTTCTGCTATTCACATACTAATTCCTAATTTAGCAACTTAAACATTCCAACAGTTCATTACAGTGTTAATCCACACAGATAATCCAATTAAACTCGAGATCACAATCATCATAATTAGGTCAAAACAGATCGATCAACAACAACTCACCTTAAACGCGTTTCGGACGAAAAAGGATTCATGATTGGGTGCGTTTGGAGACGACGTGAGAGCTCAACCAGATCCAGAACGAGTGTAACTGTATAGAGGATGAGAATCTAATCGAGATCTGTGGAGATCAACTGCAATAATCTGTGTGTGGTATGTTAAGATCTGATAACCAGTTGATCTCCTTTGTGCTGATGTAAAGATGAATATGAGATTTAACAATGGCGAATCTAGAATTCTAGATGTAGTGTAATTTGTTCATTTTTGACGGAGGAGAAGAAGTGGGAGTGTTTGTTTGTGTGTTGTTTGAACATTTTTATAAAACGGGGTACTTGACTGCAAATATCAATGTTTTCAGAAACGAACCCTACCGGTTCAATAGTCTGACCGGACGTAAGAACCGGAAGGTGTCTAAAATATTATAAAAATTAATAGTGTTAAATCTGAAAAAATATATAAAAAACCGGTCCAACCCTTCAAAAAACCGGTCCGACTGGCCAGTTTCCCGGTCCAACCGCCGGTTCAACTCCGGTTCAATGCATTTCCGGCCCGATACCATGACCCGGACCGGCTCAACCTCCGTTCCTGGTCCGACCGGCCGGTCCGATCCGGGTCTGAAAACACTGACTGTTATCCTTTATTTTACGTTGTGTTTTAGAGTTTCATTTAGCAAAGGAAAATAAAAGATTTAGAGGGATGTAAAAAAAAACGTGTTCCAAGAGTTTCTTTAAGTTCAAGGAAAAACTTATGTTTATTTCCTTTATTTTAAATTTGTTTACTTCCGATATACAATTATAGCTAAACATTCCACAAGGGGAAGTTAGGATTTTTGATGATAAATTTTGTCTTAAACTATTCTAACTGACAGATACGTTTGGCTTATGTCACACCCCGATTTCCACGTGTCGCCGGTGGGGGAGTATCGTGACGTGGTTGGCAACACAATCGTCAAACAACACAATATTTAATATGCACAGCGGAAGCAATTTAAAAGATATAATTCAACCGAATATAATATTGTAATATCAAATATCACAACTGTCGATTGTTTATCCACAGACGGATCGAAAATAAAATGGAAACAATAGTTCAACAGACTTTTAGGCATCTTAAGCTTGCGAGACTTCTATTGATGCTAAGGAGAAATATCCAGCCAATTTCGTATAGTACCTGCATTTAGCCTTTTTGGAAAATACGTCAGTTTACACTGGTAAATACAATTAACTGACTCATTTGAAAATGGTTTAAGAAAATTGATTTGGATGCACGTGGCGCAAAATATCTTTTATAATTTGATTAAAATGCACAGAGGCAAAATTAACATTTTATAACTTGGGAGAATTATTTAAATATTATAATCTTGTGAACGAATTACATGTTCCTTGTGCGTTCAGTAGCCCGGATCTTGTCCGGGTTAAAGATCAATAGACACACCACAATATTCTTTTGTGCACTGACGGGTGTACGCCTACACCCCGCGCTTAAGTCGTGGCCATTTCGTAAAATGATGCCAAGGATATCCGGGACATGGTCATTAACCCCCCAAAGGCTTTAAGTAACAAGACTGTTTAAACGAGCCGATCAAATTATTCAATTAACCACCCAACGATGGAAGATTTGATGCCCGATCAAGCGGTATGCTATATACCGTAACCCAAGCCCGTATAGGGAAAATAAGTTAAAAGTATTTACCTGAGCAAAGTATAAATCACAATAAGCAAATTGCAAGTAGCTTTTACTGGTCCTCTTAATCTGGAACGAATGTTTATAATAACCTATTAGAATCCCAACGGGTCTTTAGTTAAGCTTAAGCTTAGACCGGTTAGTTTCAAAGACACGGTTCGTACGCACGATTAAGCGAAGACCGGATAGAATGTGATTTAGACCCGACAAGTTCAGAGACTTGTTTAATATGGGTATTTCATACACATTCTGGATTTTGAGATAAAACCGTTTAGGCTAGTTTATGTAAACTAGTTACATAAACCGAACCGAACGCGTAATAAGCGTAACGGGTATACATATGAGCCATTTACAGGTTTCCTAAGTTAATATGCTTCATATATGTTGTGACATCAGTAAGATGTCTTTTATTATGCCCGAAATGAATTCAAACACAAACTATGCCCCGTAGGGGTAGTTTGGTCATTTTAAAGGTTGTAAAAGAGTTTAAGTGTTTATCTGAGTTACAGGTCTGATGTAATCAGCAAACATACTCAATTTAGTGAGTTATAACAGTAGGGTAAAGTATATATGTGAAATTTATCAATTATAACCAAACTATGCACCGTAGGGGCATTTTGGTAATTTCACATAAGCCGAAAAGCTCAAAACTGAAGTCTGAGTTTATCAACCTTTGCTTACTGTTAAAATATTATAATTTGCCTCAAATATAAGTAGGTATCAACCCTTGTATGTTTAAAATAATTTTATTACATGCTATGCGTTAAAAACGCTTAAAAAGGCGATTAGAGGCCATTTCCGGGTTTGATACAAAAATCTGATATTTTTATATTTCCAGAAGGATTAAAATAATTTATTTATCATATGTGATCAGTAGCAAAAGGTTTGGAGTCATTTAGATATGTAAAACTCATTTTATGGCCCGTAAGGGCAAAACCGACAATTACCGGATTAAGTCTACGACTATTAGTTATGCTCAGCCTAAAATTAATTAAAAATCTTTAAAAATCCCAAAATAATATATTACATTAGTGGGTAAAATATTTGGTATCAAAAAGTAGGCTTAACTAGGCTATACACTAATTACGCCATTTAATTAACATAAAGCTTCCAATTTGCACTAATGAGCATAACTCTTATTCTACACCTCAAACTGATGTCAAACTTTGCATACAAGTTTATATATCAGTAACTAAGGTTTCAACTCTTTTACATTTCCAAAAATCGCGTTTTAAGGCAATAAGGGCATAATGGTCAACATATGAGCAATTAACGGAATCATGCGTGTTAATCGGTTAACTAATGAACCATGGTGTATAATCACAGAGGGTTATACTAGCATGTAACCTGATCCAAATGAAGCTCTTAGGTATTTCTAAAACATACCATAACGGGTCAGAATTGAAAGTCAAAGTATAAGTCAAACTATGCGACTTTCGGTTCCGAACCGGGTCTAAACAGGAAATTGTCGGGTTGAACATGTTTAGACATGTCCTTACACTAATTACTAAGTTATATTAATGATCAAACGGGTTGTATGTGTTCTACATTGCTAATTATGCATAAATTGTAATTTACACATTCTGTTGACTTTTTAAATACAAGTTTGACCCGACATTTGACCTAGTTAGAGTGGGAATCAGGGGGAACCCTTTTGAGGGTTTATTACCCACATAATTACCAACTTATAACTACTTTTAATTCGAGATTTGACTGAGCCATTATTAATTAATCTCGAAGTCAAACCGTAATTACGACGGTTTGACTTTTAGCTAAATAACTAAGCTAAACTCAATAAAAGAAAGGATTAGTAACTTACTGAAGTCCTAAGCTTGATTAGTGATCACTTGGAAGCAGACTTGAGCTCCAGGAATGATCAGAAAGCTTGAAGGAAGGTGTGAAGAGTGTTTGCAAGTTCAAGGCCCTTTTATAGTGAATTCCTCACCATAGATTGTTGACACTTGGGTCTACAACTCTCCACAACTGATTAACAGGTGTTCCTAGTGCTTAGGGGGTGCCTAGGGGTCGTCCAAGATGAGGCAAATCGGTTAAAAGTCGAACACAAGGGCCATGGCAGACAAAGAAGCAAGAAAGTCGGACCAGATAGGCCCTCGCGTGGCGCGACGACCCCCCCCCCTGGGGCTTCGCGTCGCGCGACCCCCTTCTACACAAAATCAAAATTTTTAGATTTTTGCGATTTGATCCTTGGCTCTTCAAACTTCGACTAGGCACTTGTTTCTTGCATTATGAACCCTCATAATTGATCTATAAGGGCTTTAAAACATATACCCACTTTGTTAAGTCCCCGGTTAACTTTATTGTTACCCGAAAAGTCCTAACTTTCAACGTTTACGCTTTAACCCTTCGCACACGAATTTGATCATAACTTTCTCATACGATAACGAATCTTTACGAAATTTATATCGTGCATTCTAGTGAGCATAATTAACAGTTACAAAGCTTCGGGTTTGTCAAAAGGTCACTCAGAGGTATAGCTTAAACATGTTGACACATTTAACCCCTGTAGTTTGTAATCTCTCACTTTTAGCTTCGCATGATCCATGATTTATTCGTTTGGTGTTATAAACATCGTGTAGGGTTAATGTACAATATATTTATTCACTGTTGACATTTAGAACTCGTATTTTCATATACTTTTCAAGTTTGTCAACTTTAGTCCCTTCAGAACATTCTTTCACACGTTCAAACATATGACACGTGTCAACGCATTATAGGACGTGAATTTTCGAGGTGTTACATCCTCACCCCCTTAAAATAAATCTCGACCCGAGATTTACTGAAATAAATAAGGGTACTTTTCTTTCATCGTGGATTCAACCTCCCACGTATATTCGGGACCTCTACGGGTATCCCATTTGACCTTTACAATAGGTACATGCTTCCTTCGAAGCTTCTTAACCTGTCGATCTTCAATCGACAATGGTTTTTCCACAAATCTTAAGCTCTCATCTATATGCACATCTGTATGTGGTATGACCAGTGATTCATCAGCGAAACACTTCTTCAGATTGCAGATGTGGAACACATTGTGAATTCCACTGAGCTCTTCCGGTAAGTTTAACTTATAGGCAACTGACCCGACACGTTCGATAACCTCGAAAGGTCCTATGTATCTCGGGCTTAGCTTGCCTTTCTTACCAAACTGTATCACCCTCTTCCAGGGTGATACTTTAAGCAACACTTTGTCACCTACTTCGAAGTGAAAAGCTTTACGCTTTGGATCTGCGTAACTTTTCTGCCTATCTCGGGCAGCTTTGAGACGGTCACGAATCTGGACAATCTTGTCCGTCGTTTCAAAGACTATCTCCGATCCTGATAATTGGACATCTCCAACTTCCGCCCAACAAACGGGCGTTCTTACACTTTCTACCGTATAATGCCTCGAAAGGCGCAGCCTTAATGCTGGTATGGTAGCTATTGTTGTAGGAGAATTCGATTATCGGTAGGTTCTTATCCCATCTACCACCCAAATCGATCGCATATGCACGTAGCATGTCTTCCAAAGTTTGAATGGTACGCTCACTCTGTCCGTCAGTCTGAGGGTGGTAAGCCGTACTAAAATTCAAACGCGTGCCCAAAGATTGTTGGAAACTCTTCCAAAAATGTAACGTGTATCTAGTATCTCTGTCAGAGATAATAGACACAGGTATGCCATGTAAGGCTACAATCTTATCCACGTACAACTAGGCTAACATGTCGGAGCTATAAGTCTCCTTAATGGGTAGGAAATGTGCTGGCTTAGTCAGTCTATCAACTATAACCCATATTGTATCATTTCCTTTCCTTGTCTTGGGTAACTTGGTGATAAAATCCATAGTTACCATTGCCCACTTCCACGTAGGAAGTTCAGGCTGTTGTAGCAAACCTGACGGTTTCTGATGCTTGGCTTTGACTTGCGCACATGTCAAGCATTTAGCTACATAGGTGGCCACAGACTTCTTCAAGCCTATCCACCAATAGTTTGCCCTTAGATCCTGGGTAGCTGATGGCAAATTCTTAATCGTTGTCTAATTAGGGTTGCGGCAATTAATACATAAGCAATATGAACCGTCTTTCTTATTTAACAATATAAAACCCTCAGAAGATTGAGTCAGGCTATATGAGCCTATGTCTTAAAACCTACTTAATCAAGGTTTCGATTTTTCCATAATCAATATGGAGTTTTCACAATGCTCCAGCCCACAGCGGGATGTTAATCTTAGTTCTACCTGCCTTCCAGGAGGTAAGCAGGGAAAACTTATGAGAAGATAATCAAGGTACAAGGAGGCTACAGAGATTTTCCATATCCCAGGCTCCAGTTCATCCATCATTGCTTGTGTCAAATAAGTGACACATTTATGTTATAAGTCCACGAATTACTTAATCGGGAACATTTACTTGGACAATTTCATTCTGGATATCTTCTTTGAATACTACTAGTCGTCTTTAGTACAATATGACCATTGGGATATCTTAGGGGTTCCATGTATTAAACCTCCATACTGATCAGGCATGGAAGTAATCTATGGGACACACTAGGATACGCCAATCCTCATATGGCACTTTTATCGAACATAGTTTGGCATTCGCAGGCGATAAAAAAAACAATGAGAAAAATAATTAAAATAACATATGTTGTCGTACTCTATGCGAAGAAAGAGTACTCTTAGATTTTTCTGAAGGATTCCTTGCCGATACTAGAAGAATCGGTTACTATGGTTTCCTTGGTAAGTTATACCTTGTGAATAATATAAAAGTTTGCTAAGCTTATGGTTTATGAAGATTTATTATTGCCTGTATTAAAAACAGGACACTTAGCAGAAATTATCATTGGTAAATGATAAGGAATGTATTTGATGACATCGTGAACTGCCTCTTGGCATTCATCAGGTGAGTTCAGGCATTTCTTCCTTTAGCCTTTCCAGGCTTAGCTGTACCTTCTTTGGCAGCTTTATGGTATCTAGTTCTGATGCGGCCTTTGTCACACCCCCAAAATCCACCTGCGGAATACCACCGCTAGGAGGCGTGACTGACCAGGATCCAGCCACCAATCATATTGAACAAGCATGCAAGTGATTATAAAATCTAACCAATACAATTGGGGTCCAAACAAAAACATAGTTTAAGTTGCAAGCGGAAGCATAACGTTTAAAGACCCAAAACATAAGTTTAATTGTTTCAAAGTTTAACATGGCACACAACTGTCCATGTCCCACAACGACTCTCTTCCATGCAAGCTCCAGCTAAGTACCTATCGACCTGCAAAGCATGTAGTAACGAGTCAACAATAATGTTGAGCGAGTTCACAGTTGGGTGTTCGTTTTAGGTTGTTTCGAAAACAGTTTCCTTTATCTGGCATCCTGCCGTGGGGGTTACCCCATGTTCGAAAACGTGATTTGTTTAACCCAGTTGCTCTGGCTATCCAGCCGTGGGGGCTACCCCGTGTTTAATTATCTGGCTCTACGGCCGTGGGGGCTACCCCATGTTCGTTACTAGACTCGTTACCATATCGACTGTTGACTGTAGTCATGTTTATGTGCCCTGAACTGTCAATGTCTATCATCATTGACGTGCCCAGATCCATTAGTTCACGCCCGTCCTCTGCGGCACGGTGTGAGGTTTGTCAAACCTAAATAACGCTATCTAACTAATGACCCGCTCGCCATTGGCCCGGCGATTAAGTCGATATAAAAAGGAGGGACTTCGTGATAGAGTTTTGGTCTAGTGAGAGTTATCTGTCCCAGAGGACGAGGAATTATATTCATGAACCAACACTGTCCTACCCAATAAAGGACGAGGAATCCATGTTCCTTAACCCCATTCCCAACCCCTGGGAATCCCATGCTTTGTAGAGGGTGTGAACTCACCTTGGTTTGCTCGGCAGATAAACGAAGGGTCAAATCAAGCTAATTATGGTCAACCACGTCCTAGTATGGTTACCACACAAGTCAGATACAAACCAAGTAATGCACGTACATTTTCTACACGTATACGAGCACGTTGCAAACAAGTGTTATTCATGGCGGTCCAATCCACAGTGTACAACATACACATTCAAAAGTAACACATAAAGTCCATGCATTCGGCCCAAATACTTAGGCCCGTAACCATGCAAGCCCATACAGAATGTACATAATCAGGTGGTCTCGAGTCGAGACGGTGTTGTCTCGGTTTATAGCCTTCATCACTCGAGACCTGGTGGTCTCGAGTCAGGTCTCGAGTCGCAACAAGACCAGCAACCTGGTTTCGAGTCATGTTGTTTGTGTGCTGGTAATGCGTGGTCTCGAGTCGAGACTAGGGGCTCTCGACTCGCAACCTGTGTCGCAACCGTGGTCTCGAGCTGTCATGGGTTGGTCTCGAGTCGCAATCACTGCGGTCTCGAGTTGTGGCTTAATGGTCTCGAGTCGAGACCGGGGGTCTCGACTGGCACACCTGCTAATTGCCAGCGCATGTACTAACCAATAGAATTTCGATTTCATGTAACTGTGTACTATCCAACCAAAACACACAAACATGTTTTCTTGTCTAATACCTTAATCAAATGAATCAAACAAAGCATATTTCAAATATTTGCATGATCTTCAAGTAGTTCATCTTTTAAGTTTTCACATTAAATCAAACATGCTCATCCTTCATAACTATGCATTCTATGGACCCGAATCACAACACCTATTCTAGATATCAAAATCATCTTGCAAATCGTTATCAACTAAACCTTTGTTCTATAACCTCTAGCATAAAATCGGATGATCATAAATAATCCTAAACTATCATTCTTGTCATTCAAAACATCTTATCCAAATGTTGTTCTACACAAAAGTCATGTTCACATAGGATATTGGAACCAAGCATGTATCATCTAACAACCAAGAACCCATTAAATCAACAAACACCTTTGTCATATTCAAACAATAGCCACGATGCATATTATCACATAATCAACACTTTAATCATGCATATACGTATGTTTGCAAAGAAATCACTAACCGATTCAAGTATGGGTTCAAAGGTGTGAAGTAGTAACGAATGAGGCTTCCAAATGGGTGTGTACGAGCTGATCCGAGAGCTCCTTGTGGTCGCCGGTTTGATCCGAGAGAAAAGGAGAGGAGAGGTGATGCTTGATCTCTAGGGTTTAAGGTTTTCTAGAGAGAGAGTGTGTAGGGGAGAGTGTGTGTGAGAGTGGGTGTAGGTTTTGGGTTTTATACAAGGTGGTGCACTCTAAGTGGATTCCGGATGGATTAAAGGGAGTGCATGGCCCAACCGGCCCAACTGTTTTACTGTTCACTCGAGACCAAGCGGTCTCGAGTCGGGTCCTTGTGTCTCGGGTCACATAAATACACGCATACATATAAGCACAGTACGTATTCACCTCACATTTACTTATCATTAATTAACTATCATGTTAACTAGTTACATAACGTTCAAACGTGTAACATCGAGATACAATGAAGGGTTCTAATTTACGAGTTGTCACAGCCTTGCTCACCACAGCCGTAATAGACTGCATTCTTTATGTCCCTGACGGGTGGTCCGTAGGACAACCCTTAAGTGGTTTAAAAAGATTAAAATTCCATGCTTTACTTGGTTATTTGCTTGAACTTAGTTAACTACGAGAAATTGTGGCTGTGCAGGTTAAATTGTTTAATTAGTGGAAGTTAACAAGCTTAGATACGAAGTGCAATGTCTGATGTGTGGTACCGGGACTTGGACGCTATATGGAACTGGTCGATGATTTTTTTTTATGATTTTAAATAATCAATATCAAACACAACATCATGACATGGGAAGAGAGCACAAGTGAAAGATTGATTGTTTATATAATCATCAACATCAAGAAATAGACATCTATGCATCACGTGAATTGGGCACAAGAAGTCAAGATGAGATCATCCATCATCATCACTTTGGCTGAAAATACATACACATCTTTTGGTAACAAAAGGACATGTGGGCTTGGCACATTAGACTCTCTTGGGCGGTTGACTTGTGGAGTTGTTTGGATTGGGCCGCTAACATGAACATCATTCTTGATTAATTGGCCGCACATGGGAGACAAACATCAGTGGGCGGCACATGTGGGTTAGGGGTGATTGGGCCGAAACTTATTAGAAGAGGCGGCACATAAGTCACGTGCACATGAGGGTTTCAACAACAAAATCAATATCAAATCATCGATATCATCATTGTTTTGGCAGCCATATTGGGTTTTTGTGGGTCCACGATTTGGAAGCCATATTCATTCATGTGGATTCTAGTTGGGGATTACTATTTTTTATAGTATCAACATTACTCATCATCATATATCATCACGTGAAGAGGCAGACAATTGTTTGGAGGATTTATTTTTATGATTTTAAAAAGATAATTCTCATTTACAACCTTATTGGGCCGATAACAATCAGTTCATTATTGATTTTGAACATCACGTGGACTACGTGTGACATTAAGGAGAAGCAGAAGAAACACATGGGGCGGCACATTGGGTTTCGAGAGGCATATGAAGGCAGTCAACAAGCACGCAGACCAAGAGGTGCACTAGTCTCCACCGTAAATCAGTCTATTCGTACCGTAACAATTTGAACATCACCGTAAATTACGGTGATACCGTAATTTACGGTGGAGGTGACGCAGAAAACGTAACTGCCTTCTTAAATTGGTTTTATGGATGTCTTTTGGGGGAAGCTGATCATTGGACGGTTTTGAAAGGGTGGAGGGGCGATTTTTGGCTCTTCTCTTGTGTTCTTGAGTGGTCAAAACATGAATACTTTGTTTTTTATTCCAATAAAAAAAGGTTCGATTGTGATGATGGTTCATAACACTATGAGCGGCTAGGTTTGCTTGGTGATCGTCTCGGATGTAAGGTTTTATTTGTGACAATTATGCTTGTTCTTTAATTTCTGGAATATTAGACTGTGCATGTGTTGTTAGTTTATTATGGTGTTTGATTGGTTGTTTGTAAATTGTTGATGTATGTTTGATCATAGTTCTAAACCATACGTTCTTGGTGCCGTTGGCAATCGAGATATCATGGGAGGGATTAGGGTTGGATATGTGTTGATTGGTCATCGGGTAACAACCTCGCGTTCTAGGAATCCGAGTACTTAGTTCCCTTTCATCACAAACAATTGATCTTACATGAGCCATGTCTATGTGGTTCTTTCCAGTTGAACATGAACGTTAGTTGTCACTTAAAACTTGAAACTCGGGATGATCACTATCCTCTTATCTGTTACAAAACTTGACTTTGATTTGTATTCTAATTTAGTAATTCTAGATAATTAAAACCAAACAACCAAATCCGTGAATTTACTTTTCTTGCAATTAGTTTAATTTTAGGTAACTTAGATAAATCTTCAAATAACACACATTCCACAAACTCCCTGTGTTCGATACCCACTTACCGCTATCTATATAGTTGTTATTGGGATTAAATTTGCGTGACCCACGACAATCACGTCAAATTTTGGCGCCGTTGCCGGGGAGTAGTGCGCAACGTGTGTTATCTTGTGTATTAGTTTGAAAAAAAAAATTAAAAGAAAAAAAAAATAAAAACCAAAAAGATTTATTTTATGTTCATGATTTACACTTGGTAGTTGAGTTGTGTTGTGC
This sequence comes from Helianthus tuberosus, assembly GCA_030545235.1. Lineage (NCBI taxonomy): Eukaryota > Viridiplantae > Streptophyta > Magnoliopsida > Asterales > Asteraceae > Helianthus > Helianthus tuberosus. The sequence goes on along the minus strand of JARYGA010058698.1, from coordinate 3,914 downwards.
AGGATGACAGGGCATTACACAAATTTCAGCTTATTTACGTGTAGATTGTGCGGGGGTCCACGACATCCATGTATTGGTTGCCACGAGGCTCACTACAGGAGGGCACATGGAAAACCGGTGTCTTATGTTTCACAGCTTCCACCTCCATCATACGTTGACGATTATGAATCAGAAATGGAGGATGATTATTATTCATATGGATACGATCAGGATGAGGAAGTTTATTATGAGGAAAGGATGGATGGTCTATGTTTTTGTTGCGGTCGCGATCACACTTATGATTATGATGTGTGCCCGGTGTATTCGGAAAACCCGAAGTATTGGAATAAAAAGATGATGGAAGCGCGCATCTATAGACCGTATCAGGGATATCGACAATATCATCCCGAAGAATATTCTAAGCCCGAGGGTGTTTATGTTTATGAGACCGAGGAGGAGAAAGAGCTTGCTGTATTGGAAGTAACTTTGTCCAAACTCGAGCAATATTTAGCAACACCCAACCTGTCCAATGAAGACCGAATCAGCTGCTTAGTTTCTAAGTGTCATACTTTAAAATTGAAGATAGAGATAGAAGAACGCCTCTCACCATTACCTGGCGATATTAGAGATTATTCTCACATGAAGGAGGAGGTTGTGGAGGATAATACCACACCAATGAGTCCTTTATCTGATGAAGAGTCACTTGTAGATCAGATGATGTGTGCAGATTATGAGGTAGAGCAGGCTGATGGGATGGATATGTGTACCGAACCTCTTCCCATAATTCAAATTAACAAGTGTGGGGAAGAGGGTTCGAGGAACAAGATGAGAAGGGTGAAACTACCAGACATTAACGTATGTGTCATGAAATGGACTAGCAAAGCCCGCAGGAGCAGCTTTAACATGCCAAATAGACTGACAAATCTATGGAGATGGCATGTAAATTTCCGGGCATTTGTTGGAAATGTTGCGGGTAAGTGTGCATTAAGACCACCATAACGCATATCAGGTATGGTCTGGCTGAAGACCTTTAAACTTAGCGCTCTCGGGAGGCAGCCCGAGGATGTAGAGTATTGTATTTGTGTTTTGTTTTGTTTTGTTTTGTTTTGCTTTGTTTGGTTTTGTTTTGGTGTTGTGTTTGTGTGTTGGCAGGTTATTACGTTTCAACCCTCGCGGATGCAATGATTCAAGTGTGGGGATGTTTGGCAACATCCCTGTTGAGATATCGACGAATCTAAGAGATGTTTTTGAACCGGTTCGATCACCGCAGCTGCATCACTACCAACACTGCTGATTTACTAATCAGGTCGTGTCTTGTTCTCATCTTGTGCCCCTTTGTATATATTCATGTTTAAGTTTTTGGTTGGGCGGTTGGGTGGTGTTTTGATGTGTTTAGTTTATGGGTTGTGAAGGAATTGGTGGTGTTTTTAAGAATTAAAAAAAAAAAAAAATTGGGGTTTGAGAGTATAAGCAATTGTTGATGTTCTTGGTTAAAGCGATCTTTTCCTCAAAACCATACATTGGGACAATGTATCCCAAGTGTGGGGATGGGGGAATTTTTGAGAATTTTAAAATTTTTGTAAATTCAAGCGAAAAGTGTAAAAATTTGAAAGCTTGATATTGTTCCATTTGACACACCGACACCCATTCCTAGTCTTTTCTTGGTGAGGATTTGAGCCACACATGATTGTTATTGATATTTCATTGTTTGAGTGGCGGTGTGTGTTATTGTGTTAATAGAACTTGTGTGTGAATACTTGTTAAATCCTAGAATTAGCATGCTTTTGAAAATGATAGGGGGACTTTTAGGAAGCCTCGTCTAGATGTGTGAGAGTGCGGGATTGGTGGGTTGGACCTCATACGTTACATATATGAGCTTGGTATTGTGAGGGGTGGGGGTTTGGTCCTTAGAAAGCCATGTTGAGCCTTAGACCATTCGATTGTGACCCGAGCCTACTTCTTACAAAAATTTTATCTTTTGAGATGACCCGGTTTAGGAGAGTTAGTATGTAGTATTGATGTTCTTGTATATATTGTTGAGTTTGATGTGTTATGAAAAAAAAATGAGAAAGATAATGAAAAAAAAAAGAAGTATTTAGTTGCGATTGTAGTTGAGAACGTTGAAAAGTTGTGTATATATTTGGTGTTTGCTTTGCTTAGTAGTAGAAATAAAAAAACCGGGTCAAATCAATTAGCTCTTTCATATGTATTCCACCATTTTCCTACCTTTACACCTAGCCCCGTTGCAACCCGCAAGTCCCTTTGATTCTAAAGCATGTTAGATAATTGTTAGGAGGAAACTTGATTTGTATACAAGCTTATTGTCGCGCACACACACACACGCATTGAGTGGTTTAGCATTATGCTAATAATTCTTGTAACCGAGAGATTTTGTGTGAGGGGTGTGTCTTGTGGTATGATTGAAAGTTAGTAAAAGGACGGCACAGTTAGCTTGGTTTGCATGTTTGATCGCTTAGGTTTTGAATCGTTTTAAATGGATTGCTTGGGACAAGCAACGAGTAAGTGTGGGGATGTGACGGGTGGTCCGTAGGACAACCCTTAAGTGGTTTAAAAAGATTAAAATTCCATGCTTTACTTGGTTATTTGCTTGAACTTAGTTAACTACGAGAAATTGTGGCTGTGCAGGTTAAATTGTTTAATTAGTGGAAGTTAACAAGCTTAGATACGAAGTGCAATGTCTGATGTGTGGTACCGGGACTTGGACGCATATATGGAACTGGTCGATGATTTTTTTTTATGATTTTAAATAATCAATATCAAACACAACATCATGACATGGGAAGAGAGCACAAGTGAAAGATTGATTGTTTATATAATCATCAACATCAAGAAACAGACATCTATGCATCACGTGAATTGGGCACAAGAAGTCAAGATGAGATCATCCATCATCATCACTTTGGCTGAAAATACATACACATCTTTTGGTAACAAAAGGACATGTGGGCTTGGCACATTGGACTCTCTTGGGCGGTTGACTTGTGGAGTTGTTTGGATTGGGCCGCTAACATGAACATCATTCTTGATTAATTGGCCGCACATGGGAGACAAACATCAGTGGGCGGCACATGTGGGTTAGGGGTGATTGGGCCGAAACTTATTAGAAGAGGCGGCACATAAGTCACGTGCACATGAGGGTTTCAACAACAAAATCAATATCAAATCATCGATATCATCATTGTTTTGGCAGCCATATTGGGTTTTTGTGGGTCTACGATTTGGAAGCCATATTCATTCACGTGGATTCTAGTTGGGGATTACTATTTTTTATAGTATCAACATTACTCATCATCATATATCACCACTGTCGTTGTCTTATCGGACAACAAGTTTAGCCCGTAGGCACTTCATCACTAACGGATGTTTATAATATGATCATCTTATAGGATGATATAAGCCATGATTCCTAAATCACTAGGCTAGATAAGGGAATTGGAAGAATCCAATATAAGGATGACTGTTGTGATTTTCTCGAATCACATTTGTCAAGAGTGCTAACACGTTCTTAGGTGTTAACAAGGATCTGAATCCCTTGAGTAGGTTTCACCATCTTGGCCGCGTAGGCTAGGTTTCACCTTTAAGATTCTTTTTAAAATGCACACTGACAGGGAAGGAAGGGTATTTATTTTATTCCGGATTTTTATCATAAATCCTAATTCATAAGTTAATAATAGCACAAATGGCCTAGTCGCGTAGACAAGTTAAATTTATAAGCCATGATTTCAGAGAATCGCGGCATTAAGGTTTGAATCAAAGTTCATTACCTTTTCCTGACAGGGAGCTGTAGGCTACCACTGTCTTTAGTCTCAGAGGACATTAACTATAGCCCGTAGGCACTTCCGTTATAAGGGATGTTTATTACGGAATTGCCCCTTAGGGAAATTCATTAACCATGGTAAACAGAGACCATATTT
>JARYGA010058697.1:0-49395 GCA_030545235.1 Helianthus tuberosus | reverse complement strand
CACCGCCGCCGCAGCGGCGGCGCCACTCTCTTGAATCGTCGGAGCTTCACTTTTCAGTCGTCGGAATAAAGTGGGTGCATGGGTGTTTCGCTGAACAGGAGCGAGAGAGAGGTGAGGGATACATGGGGGTGTCTGTACGTGTCATCGGCTGAATAAAATTTGGAGAAGGAGGGAATGAGGGCTGTGGGTGGTTATCGAAGCATGGGGTATCAGAGAGGACGCCGGAATGGAGTGGGGGCAGGGGTGTTGGTGTCGGCGGTCATAAGGTGTGGGGGGTAGGGTTTCTTAGTATTTGAAGAAGAAGATGGTTAAGGTTAAAACCCAAAGACAACTTTAGTCCCTAGTGTTTTTATGTTGAGTCATAAATATCCCAAACATAATTAAAATCCTAACTAAAAAAAAAAAACCAACTTGACAACAAAATTAACTAGGTTAGTTTACTAATTTTAAAAATTTAACGAGGTTAGCTAGATATAAAAGTAAACTTTTAAATAATAAAAATTAATTAATTTGATTACTTAAACAAAGAACAGATAACCATCTTTATAACGAATGGTATAAAAAAATAAAAGGTTTCTAGATGATTAACCATTTCGAAAGGGACAAGTTTCTAAAAAAAGATTTTCAAGGCTCGTTTTCTAAATTAGGAAAGTTATGAAAACGCAGAGCGTTACAGTCTCCCATCCTTTAGGAAATTTCGTCCCGAAATTTATTTAGAAGGAATACTTGAAAGGGTTTTGGCAACCGGACAAGGTTTGATTAAAATGAGACTTTGGAGTTTGAGACAACGGAGAATAATTGAGGTATCAGGGTGAATGATTGATCTGATAGACGGTTGTGAGTCTAAGAATAGCATAAGCATCGGATAGACGAAAGTAGCGTGTTAAGAATGAAGTCTCATCGGGGATAATCGGATATAATGCGTTTGTGAGTTGTTTAAAGTTTGTATTAGGTCCAAAAAGGTCTGCAAAACACTGAATTTCTCATGACACGTTTTACGAATGTTTGGTAACATGATGAAAACACTTATATATAGGAAGTACCAGCGGCGTAACCACCATGTTTTGACCATGTTACGTCCGTTTCGTTATTCGTGTCCTGTTACGTTCCGTGTCTTACCATACACAATAGTACACTCTATGATTCTCATGCGCCAATCACTATAATCCCGTGTGCACCCGCGATTATATTGATCGTCGCATGATCCGCATAGCTTGTACTAGTGGTGTACGAATCAGGGTATACATAAATTAAAAAAAAAATTATGAATGTGTATGTGTATGAGTGTAGTATGCAAGCAAGTCCATGCTTAAGTATTTATGGGACCCACGTAAGCGAATCCCTCGGATTCCGCTCGCGTATGGGTATGAAAGTATAAACTTTGAGTAAAAAGCATGAGCATAGTATAAGTTTAAATACGAATACGTATGTGAGCATAAACACAAAATGTATGACAAGAGTGTGAGCATAAGTATAAGCATAACGTGTATGAAGGTGAGTATAAAATGTGAATACAACCATGAGTATGAGTATAAACACAAAGCGTATGAGTATGAATACGAGTATAAGTGTGAACATAAGATTTATGAGCATAAATGTGAATGTGAATATAGGTGTAAAAGATGAAGGTTTAAGTATGAATAAAATTTATGTGTATGAATATATGTGTAAACAAAGTTGTACAAGTGTGAATGAAAACATAAAATGTCTGAATCATGAATATGAGTGTAGTATAAACATGAATGTAAGTACAACGTTAATGTATAATTGTGAGTGTATGTATGAACGTAAAGCGTATGAATTTTGAATCATGAGTATAACAAAACGCGTAAGTGTGAACATAAGTGAAGGCGTAAAATGTATAAGTATGGATGTAGGAAATAATGATTTGTTTATAGTATGCACCGAAACTCATGAGTTCATGCGCGTAACAGATTAAAAGTTTGGAGTACGAAAGAAACAGGGAACGAGTGACACGCGTGAGATCTTTGTGTGATATTGTCTAAAACGTGTAAAATGGTATGCATAAATAGGTGTTTGCGCAAAACGTGGAATTAAAATAGATTGAATTGTCACGAAATATAGACTCTAGTTTGTGAGTGTAAAGAGAGTATAAAACATCTATTGATTATGTGGAAAGTACTTTGTAAAGGAATGGAATTGCTACTGCAGTTTTAAAAGAGTCTACATAAGTTGAAAATTTGTCGGTTCTTATGAAGTTTCCTTGCCGACATGTTTTGAATTTAATTGTCTTATCGAGTGAGGTTTTGAAAAATTCTAGAGATTAATAAGTTTGCATCGTTTTAAGTAACTTTGTATTAGAAAATTTTGAAACTTACAGCTTCTTGTGAAAAAGTTGATCCTTAGAAAAGGAATTTGGTACATGAACTTAGTGATTGTTGAAAAATGTTTCATTGGTTTTGAAAAGGAATTTTAGTAAATGATTAAATAATATTGGTAATATTTTATAGGTGTGTGCGAAAAAGTTGATTTGATTCTCAATTGAGAATAACAATCTCTAGTTTAATGGTGTGAGAGGAGCGTGTTTCAATGTTTACGTCGATTGGTGAATTTGTGTGCAACGGATTTATTAAACCGACTAGGCTGAGAAGTAGTATTTTGTGAAATTTTGAATATCGATGTAACATCTGTGCTTGTAATCATTGTGAACAATTCGGTTATCAATAAAACAATGTTATTTGATCCCAATGTTTGTTTGGTTGTGTTTTACATTTTTCATGTTTTGACTTTTGCTCAATTTCAATCTCTATATCGCTTTCTGGAGAGTTATACGCAAACTGGTGCGTAAACGTAACCAGTTTAATGAGAAAAATACTCCGGAACATCAACATATACTTAACATACCTTAAATAACCTTTACATAACTTAGAAATAAGTTTTAAAGGCTTTGGTATGGCAAAAACAAGTTAATTCGGCTACAGGGACTAAATTTGACAAACTGCAAAAGTATGCCAATTTGAACTGTAACAGACATTCCAGAACATGACCATAAGTTAAACATACCATAAATATCCTTTACATAGCTTAGAAATAGGCTTTGAGGGGTTCGGTGTGCTAAAATAAACTTTTGGGTCATTTAGGGACTAAAAGTGTCAAAAAGTGCACAAGTTTGCACTTTTGCGCATAACTCACGTTCTGAATACATCCGGACATCCAAAAATTTATGTAAGCACTAAAATATTTTATTTTAGTGTTTGGCATAAGAAAAATCCATTTGTTGCGTCATTTGGATCGTTTTTCGCGCTTATGCGCATTCCGTCGTAATTAAGCGAACATCGCGTTCGTACGACCAAACGAACCAACGTCCGACATATTTTTGAGCATGTTTCATGTCCACAATGTTTAGACATCATGTTAGGGCCTTAAAGTTGGCTTAACGGGCCTTAAACATGTCGAAAATGGCTTAAACACATAACAGGGACTGAAAGTGTCATTTCAGCAAACTTTCTCCTGATCACAGGACCCAGGCAGCCCGCGTAAAACCAGGGCTATCCTTTACGCGGCCCGTGTCAGCCTCTCAGACCAGATTCGATGTTTAAACAGGCTGTTAACAGCTGCATTACCCACAAAACCCACTTGCACATGGTAATTCTGATACTAGGGGCTGGTTTTGGATGTGCACATGGTATTACAATACCATGGGTGCAAGTGTATGGCCAAGATCAAAGCACGTTTCCCGATAAACGATCCTAACGGTGCTAGTAAAACTATAAATACCCCCCCATGCCATTGCAAAACCCACTAGAATTTTGATTTGAGAAACTCTAAGTTGAAACCATTGTTTCATACCTGAGTTACTTGGATCGAGATTAGCATTCGGGGACACTTTGTAAGTTTTCCTTCGTTCTTTTATTGCTTTTCGAGTCTGAAAGTCAAACTTTGTTTGACTTTCTGCATTGACCAGTTTATGGTCAATGCGAAGTTCGTTTGAACTTCGCAACGTGATTGTAATCACGACGGTTATAGTCCCTTGGGACTATGCCTACTGATTACCACGTTGTCTAGGGTCGTAAGGGTAAGCGATCTGATAAATCGCTTATACCTTCGAACCCGACCCATTTGGTCGATCATTAGGATCCGACCAAACACATTAGGTGACCATAGTATATAGGGAATAACCTTCCGAGGTTATACCTTATGATCGCTTCGTTAAGTAGTTGTATGATAGGTAGTATATATATGCCTTAGGTAAATTACCAAAATACCCTTTTCATGTGTAATCGGTAATTAAGCATATGTAACCTAAACTTTTGTCACATAACTGATTATGTAACATGTTTAGGCATATAACACTTGTCATAGGACTAGTTAGACGTTCCGAACGCGTTTCATGCGAACGACGCGTTAAAGTAGCATAAGCTACCTAAACAGGTCGTAATGGGTCATAAGCACTTATGTTAGGTTTCATTTAGTATGTAGGCTTTGTTAAACCATATTACACGAGTCTCCATACTCGTTTGGTTTACGAACCCTCATTCTATCCGATCCTCCGATTTAGGTCCGGTTTATTAACATAGTTACCTATATTAGGTGCCGTTTGATTCCGTGATCTCTAGCATTGCTTGGTAGTTATCTTAGGACTTCTGAGCAATCTCAAGTGAGTACATAGACCCCTCTTTTACTGTTTTCCAAACTGTTTTGGGGTGAAACACATGTGCCTACTTGTTACTTTCGTGCTTTCCTGCTTTCACATCATATACTTGCTATGTTCATTAGTACATTTATAGTACATGATTTCATTGTGTTCATGCTATGTATGTCCATTGTGTGCATACTTAGTACATTGTTTCACATTACATTTCATGCTATGTATGTCCATTGTGTGCATACTTAGTACATTGTTTCACATTACATTTCATGCTATGTATGCCCATTGTGTGCATACTTAGTACAGTCGTTTTCATCACATGTATACATTTTGGTATGACATTTGGGTTGTTTACAATGGAACCATACATTCATTAACATTAGCTACGCCGTTCGTTAGTAGGTAGTGGTACCATAGGAATTGACAACTCCCGTTCCTGAAATCTTGGGTTTGTTTGGATTGGAAGGAATGGCCGAATTCGATACACATAACTTAGATAAACCTTTAATTTGTTTAAGGGTTTATCGCCACAGTCTCAAGGCTTGGATGTATGCATTTTCACAATACCGCATAAATGTTTGTATCAGTATAGCATGCATCTGTTCCACAAAACATAACTTTGATTTAAACCATGTTTTACTTCTATACCTTGTTTTTGTGCATTTCACATATGGTTTAGTTGATATATTTCACTTACCATACATGATATTTTTAGGTATACATTATATGATCTACATTAAACATAAACATTTTGACATTGATATACACAATTAGTGGTTTACATTGGACATAGACATTTCGATTTGGTTTACACATTAACACATGACAATTCATTTATACATAAACAATTTACATTGGTGGTTGGTTTGAGTAAGTGATTTGAGTAACGAGGCGTGTGTAATATGATACAAGCATGGTGGATACGCCGCTGGTACTTCCTATAAACAAGTGTTTGTATGATATTACATGTCGTAGCGTTTCTTAAATCATTTCAATATTTGTCATATTACGTTTTACATAAACAACTTATTTTCACAAGACATTGATTTACAAAACAACTTATCTTATACAAACTCATTTTACTTGGTTATTCATTTAACCTTACATTATTCTCTTATTTATACATATCATCGCTTGTTGAATGATTTACAAAACAAAACAATTTACAAGGTTCATGACTGACTTTTGTTAAACAACTTCTTCTAAACTCATAAGTCATGAATCCTCTTTTCACAAATCCTATGTATCTCACAGGCATTTTTATGCTGACGTACCTATTTTCACATGTGTTTTCATGAGCTATTGCGTAGGATGATGATCGTGACACTAGGGCGGACCTGTGCCTTAGAGAATAAAACTGAAGATAGACTAGTTTAATTATGTCATGAACTCTTTGATTCCTGTTTAAGACAATGTAACACTCTTGTTTATTAAATAAAATATAACTTTGTATGCCATGGTTGTGAAACAATAATTCTATTACAACACTCCCCGACGTTTTCCGCCACGTTTTGTATGTTATACGTGGTCGGGGTGTGACAGAAGAGTTGGTATCAGAGCCAATGGTTATAGGGAATTAGGTTATTAGTAATTCTTTGACCTAGACTATAACCTTTCTAGGACCCTAACACAAGTTATCTTGTGCTTAGATCTTAAAACATGCACATCACCTATCCATAGGTGATTATCAAAACAAAAACCAAATTTTCCGAAACGATTTTTGAAAAACAATCATCTGTGTTTGGATGATTTATTACAAGGTTTTGAACCCTCTATTGTAAGGTTTTGAACCCTCTGTTATAAGGTTTTGAACCCCTTTGAGTTTTCAAAATCTTGTCAAGGTTTTGGGTTTTAAATAATGTGAACACGTGCAAACTGGAAGGGTGAATGCCTGTACCCTGGATTTTCTGTATAAGGCTAGAGTGTTCGTATAAATCCACATAATCGGACCAGTCACTCTTACCTGGGAACTCTTGGGGTGAGTGTTCACTTATAGGCGAGCATGTCTTCGCGATACATTATTTTTGACCCATTTACCTTGATTAGTCATTGTGTGTTGTTTGTTTGCCTTATGGTAACAAACAAATGACCACCATCTTTGTTGTTGTCAATTTTTGTTTCATCTCATTCTTTTCACCCAATCATCTCACTCGTTTCCTTTCATGTTTTCCTCTTTTAGAATGCCTCCTCGACGCGAAAACCAGATAGCGACTGCCGAACTGGCAGAAATCATTGCGCAGCAGATGGCTGCTCAATTCCCAAACCTCTTTGCTCAATGGAACCAAGCCAACAACAACAACAATGCTCCATGCAAATACAAGGATTTTAACTCGGCTAAACCACTCAAGTTTAGTGGTTCTGAAGGAGCGACTGGGCTTCTTCAATGGTTCGAGAGCATTGAGAATACTTTTCGCCACGTGCAGTGTCCTGACAATCGCAAGGTCGAGTTTTCTTCGAGTGTGTTTCAGAAGAGGGCTCTCACATGGTGGAACGGGGTTATGAGAGACCGTGGTGCAGAAGTTGCTCTAGCACAGACATGGGCTGAACTTAGGGCTCTTATGATGAGGGAGTTGTGTCCTCGTCATGAACAGCGAGCGTTGGAGAAAGAGTTTGATGACTTGAAACAAGACAGTGGCGAGCACATGGCATATACTAATAGGTTTGAGGAGCTGAGTTTGCTATGCCCAACGATGGTCACCCCACTCGACAAGGCTATCGAAAGATACATCGATGGTCTACCTGACTCAGTACAAGACATCATTACTGGTAGTAATCCTGCCACACTCCGTCAGGCTATCGAGTTAGCAGCGACATCGACTGAGTCGCAGATTCGGAAGAATAAGTTACACAGGAAGGGTGACAAGGGCAATAAACAATCGTCGGACAAAGAGGATAGCAAGAAAGGTCAAAACAAGAATGGAAAGAATTCTGGTTCTTCAAGAGGGTCAAGGAAGCGTAAGGCTTCCCAAAATTTTGCTGTCACTGCCCAAGCTAACCAGGCAGCTCCCAACCAACCCGCGCAGCCTCCAGCGAAGAAGCCCTATTCAAGGAATTCACCTTTGTGCAATAGATGCAACAGTCAGCATCAGCCGCAACATCCGTGCCGTTTCTGTACTAACTGTGGGAAGTCGGGTCATCTTGCCAATGTTTTTCGGTTTGCTCAGAATCATGCAGTTCAGAACCCGGCTCAACAAGTTGCTTAGCCTCTTGCTCAGCAACGGGGTCAAGCTGCACGACCACACTACCCACCAGGTGCTTGTTATAACTGTGGGGATCTGACCCATTACAGAAACCGGTGCCCAAGACTGGCGACCATGTATCCGCACTCAAAGCAGAATGGGTGTTTAGATCTGAATCAAGATGCCACCCGTCGTTCTGATCTACCATCGTCGCCGTTAAAGCTACCTCGCCACCGTCACCGTCGCCGCAGCGGCGGCGCCACTCCCTTGAATCGCTGGAGCTACACTCTTCAGTCGTCGGAATAAAGTGGGTGCAGGGGTGTTTCGCTGAACAGGAGCGAGAGAGAGGTGAGGGAGACATGGGGGTGCCTGTGCGTGTCGTTGGCTGAATACAAATCGGAGAGGGAGGGAATGAGGCCTGTGAGTGGTTATCGAAACATGGGGTGTCGGAGAGGTCGTCAGAATGGAGTGGGGGCAGGGGTGTTGGTGTCGGCGATCATAAGGTGTGGGGGGTAGGGTTTCTTAGTATTTGAAGAAGAAGAGGGTTAAGGTTAAAACCCAAAGACAACTTTAGTCCCTAGTGTTTTTATGATGAGTCATAAATATCCCAAACATAATTAAAATCCTAACTAAAAAAAAAACCAACTTGACAACAAAATTAACTAGGTTAGTTGACTCATTTTAAAAATTTAACGAGGTTAGCTAGATATAAAAGTAAACTTTTAAATAATAAAAATTAATTAATTTGATTACTTAAACAAAGAACAGATAACCATCTTTATAACGAATGGTATAAAAAAATAAATGGTTTCTCGATGATTAACCATTTCGAAAGGGACAAGTTTCTAAAAAAAGATTTTCAAGGCTCGTTTTCTAAATTAGGAAAGTTATGAAAACGCGGAGCGTTACAACTATCGCCTATCCTTAGGTGATTACCAAAACGAGTACACAAATCTCAATTCCATATGAAAATCGATCATTTATCCTTAGATGATTAGTTTTTAGGCTTTACGCCTTTAAAGTTTTCAAATCTCGTCAAAGTTTGAGTCTTAATAATGTGAACACGTGCAATCCGGAAGAGTGGGTGCCTGTACCCTGAGTTTTCTGTCTAAGGCTAGAGTGTTCGTACAAATCCACATAATCGGACCAGTCACTCTTACCTGGGAACTCTTGGGGTGAGTGTCCACTTGTTGGTGCATAGATGTCTGTTAACTTCGTCTTTATAGAGTCTTATAATAGAATAATTAGATCAGGGCACGTAGTTCGAGAAATCTGTCAAAAATTGGTTTAGAGGTAATTTCGCACGAAATTACACTTGGTAATTCCATACGAAATTACATGGTAATTTCGCATGGAACTGCTAATTTCGCTTGAATGTAATTTCGTGTGAACAGGTTCGTGCGAAATTACTCAGCCTATATATATGTGTGTTGTGTCTTATCATTTGGTACGAAATTACTTTATCCAATTCAGAGCCGAGGTGCTGCCAGTTTGTCAAACGATCTGTAAAAGCTTTGAATTCAATAAAAGGAAGATAATTAAGGAGAATCTAGCTGTATTCACATCAGTATCATTGATTCCGCCTTTGATATTGATGTTAAACTCTTCTGATTGACTCGTTCGGGTCACACGACGATCCAATAAGTGGTATCAGAGCTCAGGAAGAAGAGTTTATAGCAATTCAACTTGTTTTCATCACTTCTACTCCTTCTTTTCAAAATTAACCGTAAAATCTTGGTTAAAATGGCTTAATTTTCTCACATTACACGCGAAACACTGTTTTAATGAATCCTTGAAAGAATTGGACCAAAATTCGAACAAAATCCGGATCAATTTGACAAAATGGTGGCCGACATGCTGATGTCATCCTAATTTCGCTTGAAATTGTCACTGTAATTCGCACGAAATTACATTTTGTGGCTGATTTCATTTGAAAGTGCTCATAATTTCATACGAAATCATATTTCGCTTGAGGATTTCGTACGAAATTACTAAATTCGCACCAAGTTGGCTTAATTTCGCTTGAAACTATGCTAATTTTGTACAAAATTATATTTCGTTTGGTCAGTTCGAACGATTCGAACGAAATTACTATTTCGTTTAAAACTCTGATTTCGTGTGAATTGTTATTTCGTTTGTAGTCATTTCGCGTGAACTAATTTCGCTTGAAATTGTTTTGTTAAAAATCAAAAATTTTCTAAGTGTGTGTTAATTGTTTCAGATACGTGAAGCTGGATGATTTTATGAATCCATTCAGTGACATGTTTGCTTTTACGGGAAACACCGGAGATGATACCTCAACCAACACAAATGAAAATGCTTCTAATCTGAGTGCAAAGAAAACTGTTTCTGATGCTTTGAGTGTGGAAAGTGCATATGGCACATACAACAAACCTCCCAAACTAGTGGCGATTGAATTATACAATAGATGGGCTAAAAGGTTTGAAGAGTGGTTAAAAGCGTTCGCGTATCCAAGCTGGAAGAGCTTGAAGAATGGTTTCAATATGGGAAGATTAGATTATGAAAATATAACAGAATCTGAGGATGTAGATAGTTTCGTTGCTGAACAAAAGTGCATTGCATTGCTTCATCAGTCTGTGAGAGACGACATAATATCGTTGATTGAGTACACAAATGCAAAAGATCTATGGGAGAAATTGAGAGTGAAATGTGTGGGTAGTGCCGAGATAGTTAAAAACAAAAAGAAGTTGTTAAGAAAAGAATTTGATTTGTTTGGATGTTTGAAAAACGAATCTGTATCTAAGATGATTGAAAGATTCGGGCATTTGAAGCTGGAACTTGCAAGACACGGAATCGTGTACACTCAAGAAGAATTGGTTGACAAATTGTTTGACTCGTTGCCAGATGATAAAGACTGGCAATACTTTGCTTTGATGCTGAAGAACACAATCAAGTCAGAGGATCTGATGGTTGATCTGTTAATCAAAAGATTGGAGAGTCATGAATTGGAGATCAAGAAATCAAACAAAGTCAATAATCCCTCATATCAGCAGAATGTTGAGCTGTATTATCGAGGAAGTATGATCCCGAAGACTGTGTCTCCTAAGACAACTTTTTCAGCTGAGAGTTCTAACACGTCAAATCAAGAAAGTTCAAGCAGTGGTTTTCATAGTGGTTCATCATCAACTACTTCAAGTCAATCAGTTCCAAAGAATTTGTTCCAATGTAACATTGCTGTGGATCTAAAGAATACTCAAAATTTCGGTGAAGAATCCGCAAAGCAGCAAATGGTGTTCTTAGCGTCTATGTTAGAGTCTTATGAGAATCTTGTTGCGGGCAAGATTGGAAACACTAACCTCACCAAGGAGGACTATGATCAGATTGACCTAGAGGAGATGGAGTTGATTGATATAAGGTGGTGTATGGCTAGTGCAGTCAGACGAGCACAAAGATTCATGGAGATTACAGGCAGACATTCTATCGGAGGACCTTCCACAAAACTTGGTTTTGATAAATCAAAGGTCACGTGCTTCAGATGTAAACAAAAGGGACATTTTAAACGTGAATGTCGAAACGCCCCTGCTGATGATACTACAAATCCATTTGGTGAAGATTACTACAAAAGAGCAATCTATCATCAGAACAAATCAGAACCGCCTAGAATGAAGCAGCTTGAAGATACCCCCAAAGAAAAATCAAGAGCTCTTGCTGTTATTCATGATGACGAAGGTTATGATTGGAGTCAAGTGTTACCAGAAGAGGATGCAGTGGGCTATGCGTTTGTGACAAAGATTGTTCCTTTCAAAGACAACAGAACAGAAGAAGAAAAATTCGTCAACAGAAGGATGAAAGCCCAAAACAGGATGAGCAGAATCTATCATAGATACAAAGAAGCTAAAAAGGCGAATAGACGGGATGCTGATAGAGAATGTTACCTAGATCCCAAAGGAAACATTGCTGTTGATCCAGATACTGTGGATGTTGAAACTCTCACCAAACAAATTGCTGAAGAAGAAGAAGCCAGACAGAGAGAGTGGTGGGGAGGAGAAGAAGCTGAAGAAAAAGAAAAAGAAAAAGAAAAAGAAAAAGAGAAGGAGCCGCATCCAAAGAAAGTTGATGACGGGATTATTGATATGTTACAAGAATTTATGGCTGAGAATTTGAAGAAGATGGCTGACAAAGTGTTTGCTGCGAAAGAGCTAGAGGTAGTTTTTGATTCTGGCACTGAGTCTAAAACCAAGGTCAGTCAGATTGATGCAACAAATGAAACAGGTAAGAAAGCTAAAACTGAGAGTGACTGCAAAAATTGCATGAAAAACTGCAAGGGGTTTGTAGTACAGTTGCTTACCTCAGCGGTAAAAAGACCGAAGAACTGACAGGAAGAGTCAGAGTCGTTGAAGATCAGATTTTAAACCGTGACAAAATGTTAAAAGCTTCAAAAGATAGGTTAAAAGAATTAACTGAGAAAATTGAAAATGATAAAAATGACGTAGAAAGAATTAGGAAAGAAAATGAAAAATTGATTCTTGAAAACCGTCAACTTTCAGAAAGGTTTGAGAAGCTAAAACGAACGGTAAAAGATTCTGATAAGAGAAATGGTAAAACAACAAAAGAAAATCTTCAACTCTCAGGTGTTCTTAGGGTAAAAGAAGAGCTAATCAATCAACAACTTGATGAAATTGCTAAGTTGAAGCTTCAGTTTCAAGAAGCTAAAATTGAAAACGAACGCATTCAGTTGAAACTGAACAGTTACAACTCCGCAAGTTTTGTTCTTCAACATATCGTTCCTAAACCAATTGGGAAGAACAAAGCAGGCGAAGATGTATACTTTGATGGAACTGGGGTTGGGTTTCATCAAGTTCCACCACCAGTTTTAAACAATTTTTCAAAGAAAAAATCATGGTTGGTTAATGATGAAGAAGAAAATGAAGTTAAACTTCCAGACACGATAGATATCACATTTACTAAATCATCTGATGAAGATAGTGTCCAACCTGAAGTTGTGAAGAGCATGGTTGAAAATGTTTTAAAGTCTGAAAGTGATACTACTGAGGATGATGAATGCTTTTTGGATAAATACATTCCAAAATCAAAATCCAAAAACAACTTAAGTGAAGAACCTAATCTTGTGATGTACAAGATGGCAGGATCTGATAAGTTGTATTCGGATCATAATTTTCCTTTAGAGAATGTGAATGTTGGTAAATTGAGAAATGTGTTCAAGTTGATTGAAATTGATGTGTCTGAGATCGAAGGTTTGAAATGTTCCAAACGGCAATTAAATTTTGAAAAAGATAAAGCTTATTATAAGAAACCTGTTATACCACCGCGTTTTTCTAAAAACTATCAAAACAAATGGTCAGGTGGTTATAAGGGTGGTAAGAATAATCAAAGAAGGAATTTTCAAAACAAGAAGTTTGTTGAGAAAAAGGTGTTTGTAAAAAGCTCGAGTTCTCATTCCGAGCAGGAATCTGAAATTTTTTTAAAATCAAATGAAGAGTTTTTTTGAGGAAAAGGCCTCACAGCCTCAGACCGAAGGCACAAGTCGGGTAGTTGATACTCGTACATGCTTTAAGTGCAACAAAGTTGGACAGATTGCACGAAAGTGCACCAACTTGAAGCCTAAGTCTGAAGTTGTTGAGAGTCAGAAAAAGAAAGTTGATGCAAAAAAGCAAAGCTCCAATGGTTGTTGAGAAGAGAGTTTTAAAAAATGAAAACAACATGATCAAAACTGAATCCGTAAAGAATGTGGTAACTAAAATTGACAAATTTTACAAACGGGTTGCTTCACCTCAACAAGCATGGAAGCCAAAATCAGTTGAAAAGAAATCAAGTTCTCCAAAACCAAAGGTTTCTGAAAAAGGAGAAACAATTGTCTTCTACCACTCTGGTAAAGATGAATGTTCCTTTGGATTACTATGAGAAACTTGAACCACAAGAGGCTACTACTTCTGAAAAGAAGAATGTACCAAAGAAAGACCAATCATCGGGTCAACCTCCTAACAATGATTTCTTTTTATATAAAGAGGTTGAGATTGGGTCTGAGGAGAGCTTAAAGATGAATGACAAGAATTTTCCGCCACTTTACATTGCAAAAACTCACCTAAATGTCAAGCTACCTAAGTCAAAAGAGGCTTGGGTGGCATCAACATCTAATTAAAGTGTTTTTGAAATGTGCAGGAGCTTCCAAGATCCGTTTCACGTTGGATTATGGATAGTGGAGCTTCTCGGCAGATGATGGGGAAGAAAACCCTATTGTATGATATTAGAGGGTTTAATGGAGGTTATGTGGGATTTGCAGGAAATCAAGGTGGTCGAATAGTCGGTGAAGGAACTTTATCGAATGAGATTGTAACGTTTGAAAGAGTAAACTACATCGCCGAGCTTGAAAACAATCTTCTGAGTATTTCTCAGATATGTGATCGTATGTATACAACGCACTTTACAGACAAAGAATGTTTGATCTTGAAACTAGGATTTGTTGTTCCCAAAGAGTGGGTTATCATGAGAGCACCCAGAGTCAATGATCTGTACATGTTGGACATGAGTGTAGCAACTACTACCACGGGTCAGGCTCATTGTTTTATGTCAAGAGCAACGGAAAAAGAATCACAGTTATGGCATCGAAAGATGGGTCATATTCACTTGCGAAAAATGAAACACCTGGTGCATAACGACTTAGTTATTGGTGTTCATGTGAAAGGTTTTCATCTTGAGGGGGAGTGCATTAGCTGTGTCAAAGGCAAGCAAAAGAAGAAATCTCACCCTAGAAAGAAGGTTAACTCAGTCTCAAGACCGTTAGAGAGACTTCATATGGATCTTTTTGGTCTAGTGAACGTCAAAAGCATAACTGGAGATCTCTACTGTCTAGTAGTAACAGATGATTATTCAAGATTTTCATGGGTATCTTTTCTGAAGACAAAAGATGAGACATTTGAAAGTTTGACGGTGGTGTTCAGAAAAATTGAAAACTTGTACCAAACTCGAATCAGAAGAATCAGGAGTAATAACGGTACAGAGTTCAAGAACAACAAGATGGAAGAGTATTGTGATGAGAGAGGTATATTGCAAGAATTTAGTGCTCCTTACACTCCACAGCAAAATGGGGTAGTAGAAAGACAGAACAGGACGTTAATTGAAACGGCTAGGACGATGCTTACTGATTCGAAATTACCAGTCAACTTTTGGGCAGAAGCAGTGTCAGCCGCTTGCTATACACTCAACTGGGTTCTTACAGTGAAGAAATTCAACAAAACATGTTTCGATCTGATCAACAACCACAAACCGAACCTGAAGTATTTAGAACCGTTTGGGTCTCCCTGCACAGTTCTAGAGCCTTTTGGAAAGTTTGGTGCAAAGAGTATTGAAGGAATATTTGTGGGTTACTCAAGTCCATTAAAACGAGTCTTTGTTCCGAGCTTGAAGCGGATTATTAAAGCACACAATGTTGAATGCAAAGGTTACACAATGCCACCGCAGAATCCCGGCTACTCATGGCGTTTTAATTACGATACTCTGTGGGATTCGTTTGACATGGAAGAAGAACCAGAGTTCTTTGACGAGTTGGATATTCTCAGAGAGTATGAAGAATCACAAGAAAGGTTTCCAGCTGAGTATACTAGAAGTTGATGGCAAACTTCAAATGATGATGAAGCCGGTCCTAGTAATGCTGAAGAACATGATGATATTCAACAATCCTCAGAACATGCTCCTGACAATCAGACGGCAGTCAATGATAATCAAGAATCTGATGATAGACCTATATTAGATCGTGGTGATTCAGATTCTGAGGGGGAGCAGATCCAGATATCAAGTCAAACAATTCCAGTCAGTGAACAAGGTGCAAATCATTTGGAAGGCGAGGTAGATGTTCCAGGCGAGGTTATACCGAGAACTCTTTCGTATCATCCAGAAGAAATGATTATTGGAGAATTACAATCAGGCGTTCGCAAAAGACGTCAAATTGACCAAGGCCTTACTTGTTTTTATTCTACAGTTCCTCCGTTACAAACTGAGTTTTCACTTAGTTGTTTTATTTCGCAGATTGAACCGCGAACTTACAAGGAAGCACTAACTGAAGATTCTTGGGTCAATGCGATGCAAGAGGAGCTGAGTCAGTTTGAGAAGTTAGGAGTGTGGAAATTGGTAGACTTGCCTGATGGTCACAGGAAGATAAACACCAAGTGGGTGTTCAAGTGCAAGAGAGACGATAGAGGGGTTATTATTCGTAACAAAGCTCGACTCGTAGTCCAGGGTTTTAGTCAGCAGGAGGGTATAGATTTCACTGAAGTGTATGCTCCGGTTGCTACACTTGAAGCAATCAGAATCTTCCTAGCATTTGCATCTTGGAAAAATTTTAAAGTTTATCAGCTAGATGTTAAATCAGCGTTTCTCTATGGGAAGGTAAAAGAGGAGGTATATGTCGGACAGCCACCGGGCTTCACAGATCCAATCCACAAAGACAAGGTTTATTTACTGGATAAAGCGCTGTATGGTTTACACCAGGCCCCGAGAGCCTGGTATGAGAATTTGTCTCAACACCTGCTAGCCAACAGCTTCATTCGTGGAAAAGTGGATGCCACTCTCTTCACCAAAGAAGTCGACGGACATCTTCTGATAGTTCAAATATACGTGGACGACATCATATTTGGGTCAACAAATGAAAATCTGTGCAAAGATTTTGAAAGAGTTATGAAGCAAAAATTTGAAATGTCATCGATGGGTGAGATGAAATTCTTCTTAGGACTTCAGGTTGATCAACTGCCTAAGGAAATTTTCATACATCAGACGAAGTATGTTCATGATATCTTAGAGAAATTTGGGATGTTAGGTTCTACTCCAGCTTCCACCCCATTAGCAACGAACCATGGGATAAATCCTGATCTCTCCGGAGAGAAGGTAGATGAAATATTATATCGTTCCATGATTGGATCGCTGATGTACTTGACAGCTTCTAGACCCGATATCATGTATCCAACCTGCTTTACAGCAAGATTTCAATCTAACCCGAGAGCTTCGCATATGGTGATTGTGAAACGGATATTACGCTACCTGAAAGGAACTCCATCATTGGGGTTGTGGTACCCAAGAGAAGGTGATTTCACGCTCGAAGGGTATTCCGATTCCGATTTCGGAAGCTGCAAAGTTAACGCTAAGTCAACAACAACGGGGTGCCAGTTTTTCGGATCACGGTTGGTTACCTGGCAATGCAAGAAGCAGATCTCTGTGGCTTTATCCACCTGTGAAGCTGAGTATGTATCTGCTAGCAGCTGCTGCTCTCAGATCTTGTGGATCCAGCAACAGATGAAAGACTACGGTTTGCAATTTTTTAACACCCCTATCTTTGTTGATAATGAGGCAGCGATAAACATCACTAAAAATCCAGTTCATCACGCTAAAACTAAACACATTGAAATTCGTCATCACTTCATCCGAGACTGTTTCGAGAAGAAGTTGATACGAATTGAGAAAATCCACACTGACGAACAAAAAGCTGATTTACATACCAAAGCGTTTAATAGAACTCGTTTTCAATATTTGTTAAAATTGAACGGTATGAAGCTTTTATCGGTGTCGGAGAAGATTATTGGCGTAGATGAAGGTACCACTGTAGATGATGTTGAGAAGCAATCTGCAATGGTTTGTCGATTTTTTACTTGTTTTGGTATTTAGGGGGAGTAAATATTTTCAGAAAATACAAAAACAGTAAAAAATTTCAAATATCCAAAAACATGAGATATTTTCAAAACCCAAAAACAATAAAAAACCGGAAAAGAGCTTGTGTAAAAAGGGAAAATGATAGTACATTGTCTTGACAGTTACGGTATGCTAAAGATATGTAAAGTTTAAAAGTCTTAAACAGTTTCGCTGATGATGTGCCGATAGGTTTTTGCACATTTAGTAGGTTTGTTCGAGATATAAACCTAAATCTTTACTAGCTTATTTCGTGGGGAACACTACTTGGATATATAGGTAACCCCTGAAATCTTGTTTGAAAGATCCCTCTTTCTGAGATACTAGGTCTTTATACTCAGTGATATCTGGGGTATTATCCCGGGACTTCTGATTTTGCGGAAGCAATGGCCTAGTCCCCGTATAATACTTTACGCTTGCTTGAAATAAAAGCCTGCCCTCAGCATAAAATGATGAAACATTGAAAAATGCTAATCATGTGCCATTGTAAAAAAGATCCTCTAAAGGGGACCCACTTAAAGTCGAAGCCGTCATCTCTCTGATTTTGCGGAAACAATAGCCTGAGCTCTCACCGCCCTCGCATTTAACCCCTTACAGATATCATCTGTGGTATACTCACCTGTAAGACTGAATATTGGGATTTGGATACGGGAGTATATTCAAGAGGTGGGACACATGAATGAGTTTAAGTTCTTAATTCACCTAATTCGTATCCTGGATAGATTGAAATTTGTGTGAGAATTTAAGTGGATCAGTATATCGGCAATCTAAGCGAATTTTTTAATTCTGAGTATGAAATCTAAGCTTAACGGTACTTGTGACTTGTCGGATAGCTGATATGATTCCCTAACACACTCACCAAAAATATGTTTGTAAATAGTTTACATTTACTGCATTTTATTTCTGTTTAACATTCTAGTTTAGAAACTTTATTCAAAATCCAAAAAGATTTTTCATTTCTGCTTTATTTTCCGACAAACCAAAGTGGAAAGCTGATCTTCAGATTCGAAGTTTGAAGCAGATGCAGGAAGTTTCTGAACTAAAAGATGAGTTGTGAGCTTAATATGTTAAAAACCTGTTAATGAAAAGTCAAAACAAGTTCATTAAGTTGAAACTTGTAATTTTCAAGAAAATGTTTTTGAAACTATGTTGAACAAAAGTCAGTTTTGTTTCGTTCAGATCAACCAAGGTCATTAAGTTGGACTTGGTAGATAAATTAAGTGCCTAGGGTCATTAACTTGGACCTAGTTACTTAAGTGGATTTCTAGAAACTGATAAAAACTTCAAAATGTAGTCAAAAAGGAGAATACATTGTAATGTTATATTCTTGAGAAGCAGGAAACAAGATCCCCATGGCAAAGAAAGTGTAAAGATTGAACCAAAATTCGAACTCCAGCATATTGAAAGGGGGAGTCTACATTCTGGATCAACACTCAAAGGGGAGTTTGAAGAGTTTTGAAGATAGAGTTTAAAGGATGCTTTCAGTGTCATACAAATTGGACAGAGAAGAAGATAGATCAAGACTAAAGACTGAAGATTTGATGCTAAAGACTTCGTCAACATCCAAGGGGGGGTCTGTTGGTGCATAGATGTCTGTTAACTTCGTCTTTATAGAGTCTTGTAATAGAATAGTTAGATCAGGGCACGTAGTTCGAGAAATCTGTCAAAAATAGGTTTAGAGGTAATTTCGCACGAAATTACACTTGGTAATTCCATACGAAATTACACTTGGTAATTCCATATGAAATTACGTGGTAATTTCGCATGGAACTGCTAATTTCGCTTGAATGTAATTTCGTGTGAACAGGTTCATGCGAAATTACTCAGCCTATATATATGTGTTGTGTCTTGTCATTTGGTACGAAATTAGTTTTTCCAATTCAGAGCTGAGGTGCTGCCAGTTTGTCAAACGATCTGTAAAAGCTTTGAATTCAATAAAAGGAAGATAAATAAGGAGAATCTAGCTGTATTCACGTCGATATCATTGATTCCACCTTTGATATTGATGTTAAACTCTTCTGATTGACTCGTTCGGGTCACACGACGATCCAACACCACTTATAGGCTAAAGCATGTCTTCATTATGCATTATGTAGACCTATTTACTTTGATTAGTCACTGTGTTGTTTGTTTGTTTTAAGTAACAAACAAATGACCACCTTCCTTCGTTTTGTCGATGTTTCCAATACTCCTTGTGATTGTTCTATATCAATCTCACACATTTCCTTGTGTTCCTTTTCTTTTAGATGCCTCCTCGACGTGATCAAACTCAAGACGCCGCAATGGCAGCCTTGATCACTCAGCAAATCACTGCTGTACTCCCGAACCTAGTTACCCAGTTAAACCAAGCAAACAACAACAACAACGCACCTGTTCCGTGCAACTTTAAGACATTCAACTCTGCTAAACCTTTGAAGTTTTCTGGGACTCAAGGAGCAACCGCGCTCCTGCAATGCTTTGAAAGTTTGGAGAGGACATTCAGGCATGTGCAATGTCCGAATGAGCGTAAGGTTGAGTTTGCATCCAGTGTGTTTGAGAAGCGTGCTCTTACATGGTGGAACGGGGTGATGCATGATAGGGGTGCTAATGTGGCACTAGCTCAAACCTGGGAGGAGCTTCGAGCTCTAATGATGAAGGAGTTTTGTCCTCGTCATGAGCTTAGAGCGTTGGAAAGAGAATTCGACGATTTGAAGCAAGACAGTGGTGAACATCAAGCCTACACTGACCGTTATGAGGAACTGAGCCTGTTATGTCCTGCTATGGTTACGCCTGTGGAGAAGGCGATTGAAAAGTACATTGATGTTCTTCATGACTTAGTTCAGGATATCGTTATTGGCAGCAACCCTACTACCGTCAGACAGGCCATTGAATTGTCTGCTACCCTGACTGAATCCCAGATCAGGAAAGGTAAGCTTTTTCGAAAGGGTGACCCGAAACCATCCGACAAGTCTGCACAAGAAGGACCAAAGGATAGACAGGCTGAGACACCCAAGAAGAAGAAGCGCAAGGCTTCTCAAAATTGTGCCATAACTGCTCAGAACAATCAGGTTGCACCAAACCAGCCGGCCCATACTCGTAAAAGGCAAAATTATGTTGGTACCGCACCTTTGTGCAACAAATGCAACCGTCATCATCTGGAGCAAGTGCAGTGTTACAAATGTACCCACTGCGGGAGATTGGGACATTTGGTCAATACCTGCCGTTATGCTAACCAAGCTGCTGCAAATCCTGTTGCTGCTCAAGCACAGTTCCCACCTGGGTCGTGTTATAACTGTGGTGACCTTACTCACTACCGCAACAATTGCCCAAGACTTATTAACGCAAACCCAGCGCGTGGACGAGTGTTCAACTTAAACGAGGCAAACGTGAATGACAATGTAGCAGTGAACAATTAGTCTTTTGTATTTCTTTGTTTGTTATCCTTTGACGTTTGGAACAATTCAGTTGTTATATATGAATAAAATTTTTTGTTTCAAGTTTTACAAAACTGATACAATTATGTGATTATGTGCTTATGTGATTTCTTTTATGTCTTGTGTTTTTGTGTTATCCGAATATTCATTATCCAAATCCTCATAGAATCTTCCATATCTCCATATGAGGGATTCATAGTAGGATATCCAAAGGTACTACCTTAAATCCTTAATGGGCTTCTACGTAATAGTTAAGACCCTTGGATTATGAAGTACGACTCTATAATTGGACCCCTTGAGTGGTCTAGTTAAACAGATTGATTCAAAAATCTGGATAGGAATATCAGGTGATGATATAATTGAAAAGATCCCTTAAGTGGTCTATTTAAGGAGATCGTACGACGGTCTAGTTAAGGAGATCATGTGTTGATCTAGTTAAAAAGATCGTTCGTTGAGCTAGTTAAAAAGATCCTTTGGTGGTCTAGTCACATCACTTCATGTTTATTCGATTGAATTTCCCCTACGTATTATGAAATGAACTGTGCGGACTGTGCAAGGAATTAAGTAATTATAGATGCATACATAATTATGGAATTCAGTGCACAGAAACCACAGTAAGTTTTGTTATGTGTTAAGACCTATAGTGATGAGAATAACAAAACGGGAACAACGTAGAAAGGAGCATGGTGGATACGCCGATGGTACTTCCTATATATAAGTGTTCCTTATTACATTGCAAACGTAGCGTTATTTAAGTTACTAGAAGTCCTGGACCTTGACCAATGTTATTTTATCTTACACTCTCCGACTCTGTTTTCAAACACACACAAGTTTCCTATGACAGTCTTCATAAGAAACGTTCTTCTGTCCATAGTTCGAAACTCCATGTTTTGTTACTACAAGGACTTCACTTTGATAGTTGACAAATTCGCTAAGAATCCAAACATGGCCCAGAGTTTTACTTAGGGTTCGAGGGATTCATTCGAAAGCGAAACCATCACAGTTGCCTTCAGAAGTTTCCTCTAATTAAATTTCGGGACGAAATTTCCAAAAGTAGGGGAGACTGTGACATCTGTGTATTTTAACCCTTGTACTGTTCCGAACAACTTTGTGTTTAATGAAATATGATGTTTTAATTTCAATATGTGTTTAAATATTTGTGACATTAGTACGTTTTCAATCATTGTTTAATTACAAACTCTCAAACATGTTCTGGAAGTGAAATAAAAAACTGTTACGTAAACAAAATCAAATTTCCAAAAGTAGGGGAGACTGTGACATCTGTGTATTTTAACCCTTGTACTGTTCCGAACAACTTTGTGTTTAATGAAATATGATGTTTTAATTTCAATATGTGTTTAAATATTTGTGACATTAGTACGTTTTCAATCATTGTTTAATTACAAACTCTCAAACATGTTCTGGAAGTGAAATAAAAAACCGTTACGTAAACAAAATCAGTTTAACGCGACGTACACTCCGAAACTGTGACATAAGCCAAACATACCCTAAATACCCTTTACATAACTTAGAAATAAGTTTCGAAGGATTCGGTATGGCAAAAACATGTTTATTCGAACTTTAGAACTATTTACGACAAAACTGCGAAACGAACTGTGGTGACCGCCCGGATAATATTTAAATTCCAAAAATATTCTATTATGATTAAAATTTTATTTTTAATCAGGTTCGTGTTGAAAAATAAATTAAAACGCTTAAAAATGTTATTTTTCAAGTTTAAGCGCGTACCGCGTGTTACTGCGCAACACAGTGCTTATACTGCGAAACGCAGACAACACAGCCAGTCTCGGCAACTGAAATTTATTTCAGTAATATTTTGGCGAGTTTATTTTTATAGAATAATAAAAATAATTTAAAACGCCATAAACCGGGATGTAAGCGCTAGATAAAATACCCGGTATCCAGTTAAATACCTGTTTTATCAAATTTACTATTTAAAATTTACATTTAACCCCCCCCCCCTGATATAATTCACGGTCACAAGGACCCACCATACTCCAAGATTTGATTTTTATTTTGCTTGGATCTTGCTTGATTTTCTTTGGACAAGTGTTGATGCATGCCACCTTCATATCTCTTTATATATCTTCTTCAATCTTTCATAAGATCACAAAATCAAAACAAATCCCTCACTCTCTCTCCTCCCAAACCGTACACCCCTCTTCTCTCCTCCATCTTCAAATCTTCAACTTTGTTCTTCATAATCAAGCTCCATTTCAAGTTGGTGGGAAGATACAAAGGAGTTTCCAAGGTGCTTTCAAGTGATTTCAAGCTCTATATCATCAAAATCTCATCCAAAAACTTACTTGAATCTTGAAGGTATAACATTTATGTTTAAATCATACTCTTGATTCTTGGTTGTTCTTGATGATTTGAAGTTTCTCTTGAATCTTGGAATTTTCACAAACTTGAAATCTAAAAAGAAATGGGTCTTGATACAAATAAAAATGGTAGTACATATGTGTGTATGTATGACCGTACATATATATATATATATATATATATATATATGGGTGTATGAGCTTTGAAGTTTGATTTCTTGATAAGTACTTGTTTAGGATGGTTGCTTGTTCTTGAATGATAGTTAAAATGCAAGTGTTGAATGATTTGTGTATGATATGATAAATGTTCAAATACATCAGCAAATAAACATGAATAAGTTGCATATTGGATGCATTTAGATTCATATAAAATGATGTTGATATGATAGTGTGCTTTAGACACTTGTACATAAGAATACATGTTCATATGTGAAATTTGCATGATTTATGTGCTTTATGTGAGACCTGCACTATCATGAGTATAACCACTATTTTATTCAGTAAATAACATGGGTTATGTTAAAATATCAAGTCGTTTCGATTTGGGAAGGTTAGGGTAACGTTTGATGCAAAACTATGCGGTAAAACGGTTAAAAATTGGCTTTTCGGAGGACTTTTATAAAACTGTTTTAGATCAGTAAGTAAACTGATATTTTAGATATAAAAATAAGTATTTTAACTTATATTAAGTTTACTTGGTGTTTGGTTGGTCATACGTGACTTCCGACGCCTAAAAACGTTACCGAATCGCTAAAATACGTGTTTTTCAATGTACACTAGAATAGGTTGTTCATGGGTAAATTTTATGTGTTACAAGATGCTATGAGATTTATAATAGGTGTATGATGACATGTTAATACTTGACAAGATTATGTGTATTACGATATTTATTTTTTTTAAGTCACAATAAGTATATATATTACGACGCGCAAATCCTAGATATATTGCTTATAACATGATGAGGGTCACCAATAAAATCGTTCAACTCGCAAAGTTCTTGAAATATGTATATGAACTCATATATACATAAATACACCAATATAATAAAAAATAATAACTTTTCGAGAAGATCTCAAAGTTATGTGGAAATTCTAAGTATCAGAGAAACTTATGTATTTTTGTGGGTTTTTTATTATTAAATCGTTCTTATTTAATTTAGGACGAATAAACATTTTGAGGGATTGTGTTAACATATAAAAACGCACCCAAAGTTGAGTACATAGTCCCCTCTTTTACGTTTTCAAATGTTTTGGGGTGATTCATATGTGCCTATTCATTATTTTCATGATTTCTACTATATGATTTCACATGCATAAGTACTATCTTTTGACGAATTGAACTATTATCTATGGTTTAAACGACTGATTTCCAAGGTTTGTTAGAACTAATTGTTTATTTATACTGTTATTTATACATTCATTAACAATGATCAAGCCGATTGGTAGTACGATATAGCGCTATAGGACTAGACACCCCATTCCTATTGTATGGAATGTCAGAAACCGAATTTTATCCAAATAGAAATTGCCTTTGTGGTATTTCTATAGTCTCTAAAGTGTAGTTTGATGCACTAAGGTTTGAATGTATTGCTAAATCGTGATTTATGGAATATTTCGATATACTACCAACGTGATACTGTTTACTAAAGCATAATTGGATATGCTATTGTTTACTAAAATATATAGTTTGATATATTACCAAACCACGATTTAGGTATGTTCCGACATACTACCAACATGATATTATTTACCAAAGTATAATTTGATATACTATGTACAAATCCAACATAAATTTTGTCATTTACTAAAACATAGTTGATATGTTATTTACAAAACCAAAGTATACTTATGATATACTACCGAAAACTATTATTTTAACAACTAAAGTATATTTGATATACTATCTGTTTAACTGTTTTGAAACTAAAATATATTTTAATATATTACTTATCTGACTCTCTTAGAACTAAGGTATATTTTTATGTATACTACAACTTTTATATCAATGCAAAGTGTTCTAGAAACCAAACTTTTATCAAGGATTCATGGCTACTTTTATAAACATATAATCTTTTCTTATATGATCCAAAGCCATGAATCTAATTCACAAAACCTATGTTACTCACAGGCATTTTTATGCTGACGTATTTACTTTCACATATGTTTCAGGTTTTATTTCGTGACGACTGTTGATTGTTTTACATAGGATGGACATGGGACTTAGAAATTATAAAAACATGAACGGAAATTGTACTGTTTGTTGATCAAATTCCAAGACAATGTAACGTTTTATGTAATAAAACAATATTCTAAATTCCATGTGTTGTGAAACAAGGTTTTTGTTACAACACTCCCCGACGATTCCGCCATGATTTTTTGTTTTACGTGGTCGGGGTGTGACAGAAAACCCAGTGGGACAAAAACCTAAGCCAAGGGAAAAAGAGTGCAGCGCGCATTTTCTCCCCCTGATACTTTTGGATCAGGTATGTTGCCTCATTAAAAACCTTACTAAGAAAACCCAATGGGACAAAACTTAGTCAAGGGAGAAAGAGTGCAACTTGAATAAGTCTCCCCCTCATTTTAACATGAATCCTTTAAGTGACATGTGTCCATCTTACTTGAAAGTCGAATAAAGATTTTGTAGCGAATGATTTTGTCGCTTGATCCCTTAATGTGCAATCCTTTATGTTGAGCAATATTGTATAATCTTCTAACGATACTTTAGGTGTCTCCTTTAAAAAAATATCATATGTCCACGACTTTGTTTTGTTACATTCCTGCATCTACAAGAGTAACCAAACTTGTTCTGATGGGTTAGTAAAATATAATCAAATGTCGTTTATACCTGAAATATTTCTTTGAACTCATTCCAATATCTCTTTGCTTGACAAAGGTTATATCATGACAATACGCTCAGGTGAAAGATATTATAACCATACATAGCTAGCAAAACATATTAATGCACTTATGCATTTAACAATGGTACTTCTAGAATGAGAATCTCTACTTTGGTAGGAGATGATAATAGACATTTCTTATAAAAAATGACTTAACAACCTTTAACATACTTTAAGGTTCAACGAATGTCCATACTAAAATATCCAAACATCATCTTCTAGATGTACTTGAGGGATTAGTAAAATATAATTACATATATACTCGAAGTTCGAGTAATAATTAGACTGTGCCAAGGTCATTAAAAAATTCTCCCTCTAAAGGCTCGACAATTTCTCTCAATGATGCCTAGACATCATTACTGTAAATTGCGATTGTAGTGAACTTCTAAAAGTAGAATGCTCATAGAACATGGCTAATTTAATCAAACTTGCAAATATCTCAAGTTGTACAACACTCATTTCGACTATTTAGTCCATACATGTTTTGTCAACTTCATATAATACGTTCTTGAGGTTTTGACATCATTAATGCTTCTAGCATTATCAATCCATGAGGGAATTCTTTCCATATTATCCAAATATGCATGTTCTTTTACTCTTTAGAAGTTTTGCTACATAAATTTTCCCATTTAACACAGAGATATCTATATCATATGAAAAAATGTCATGAACACTTGTTTTTATCTTCAAAATCCATATTGTACCATGTGTGTGCACTATTTATTGAGATATCACAATTACTGGGTACAAGTTTCTATGTACGTTTCTTGGTGCACAAGTATTACATCGTTAATATGTTTCAATTAACCTTTTAAGCACCCAATTGATTTTAGAAACTCATCAGGAGTTTCAATTATATCCAACATGTAAAAAATCATATCATATTCAAAATTTGAATGTGTATACAATGATC
Organism: Helianthus tuberosus; assembly: GCA_030545235.1. Lineage (NCBI taxonomy): Eukaryota > Viridiplantae > Streptophyta > Magnoliopsida > Asterales > Asteraceae > Helianthus > Helianthus tuberosus. The sequence goes on along the minus strand of JARYGA010058697.1, from coordinate 22,389 downwards.
ACTTTGTTCTCGAGAACTTACTTTACATGACCTACAGAATTTAATCCTTCAGGACTTTCAAGTAAACTTTCAATATCAAGTGATACATAACATTCATAAGACGCATATCAATTCTCTCTTTATATTACCAGACTAATAAGATATTGGAAAGTCAATACATCCACAACTGGAGAAAACGTCTCCTCATAATCAATCATAGGTCTTTGCGAAAATTATTGTGCCACCAATTTTTCCTTATATCACTCAATTTGATTTTCACATAATTCGCATAAAGGACCCGTTTATGCCCTACATATTTTACAACTTCAGTTGTATGTACTGTCAGTCCAGAAACTTTCCATGTCATTAGAGAATTCAGTTTTGCCTTATTTGCATCTTTCCATTTTGGCGAATCATTTCTTAATATTCATTCATTGGCATATCTTAAATCTTGATCCTCATCATTTAATCACTCTAAGCGCTACATTATATACAAAAGTATAACGACGTCGATTTTTATTTCGATTCCATACATATCTTAGACATGATACAACTTATCGAGATCTTTATTTTCAGGTACCTGAGGTTCTTCTAGAACCATTATGTCTAGTGTCTCTTCAAGAGATCTTATTACTATAACCTCGACTTGACCATCTTAATTACTTGCTCCAATTTTCAAGGAATTTTATTATTGGTATCAACTAGTCTACAAGGTTTTAGGCGTGCAATAGACTCATTACAAAAATATGTGGTTGTCCTCTTGGGACACAAATATAACTGGAGCATAAGCAGTTGATTATGTGACTTACTTAATCACTCTATTTAGGTCAGTGAACTTGTTTGGTAATTTGTTATTTAATATTGGTAAATGAATTATACTTTAAACTTCTAGTTCATAGTTGATAGTCTTAGGATCAAGATGACATGATAATTCATTTCACTTTTCACTTTCCAACTGCTTGTTATCTTCCCGTAATGTTGGGAACATTCATTCATTAAAGTGAAAACCAATGAGCCATAAACGAATTTCTCACTAATGGCTTTAAGTATTTAATCATAGACGATTATTTATACCCAACATATTCTCAAACTTTTTTAGAAGTCCCATCTTTGTGCGGTGTGGTGGATGAGTTTCAATATATGTCGCAAGTTTCAATATATGTCGCACAACCAAAATCTTTGATGAGACATCTTTGGTTCCTGACCAAAAACCAACTGTATGGGGAGAACTATAACTTATTAGCTTGATGTGAATTGATGGTACTATATATAAAATTACATGTACCTAAATGAACTTTTGCTCCTCTCATGATCATTGCCTTTGTAACCAATAGTAGACGTTTATTGATCATCTCAACAATAACACTTATTCTAATGATCGTTAATAACTAGGGAATCAAATTCACTATTATCAAATAAATATATTAATCTGGATTAATATGCTTGCTATCACATTAGCTAAGCCACAATCACACAAGCTTCAGGTTGTGGATTTGATAACCATTTAGATGATGCATCGATTTTAAAACACTAAATGGTATCATGTTTCCAGAATATTTAGGTATAAACACTCTCATTTATTTTTCAAATATATAATTTCCCTTGAGAGCAAACATTATATGCTAATTATTATCGTGAAGAATCTTCTAGTTCTTAATTATGTTTCACATCATCATTGACTCGGTGTGGTCTAACCGGTCATCCCAACTAATTAAATAATTATGATCAATAAACTTCTGGTTTATGATCGTATGTGTATTACTTGCTCGTATGTAATACAAAACGTATGATACGAGAGAATATATTGTAACTTCAAAGTTAAAACCGTCACGTTATGCAATTACTCCTTAGTTTGCCACTTTTGGTGGTCCATCTCATTATTAAAATGACCATCATCACAATTCTTATAGTCAATCTCATCATTACAAATGTCTCAATTAGGTCCAATATTACATTTACAATGATTAATATATAATAACATTCACTTTTGGGAATGGAGTAGAACCAAAACAAGCTTCATAGCTTTTCATTATTTACTCGGTCACATGAGTATAAAATCATTTCATTTTTTCATAACTCTTATAATGATATTGCTACTTTAGGAGCATATGTCTCAAGTGTGGCAAATGAAAAGAATTTAATCAATTTTTCCTTGTAAATAATGCTCTCTTTTTTTACCATCAATTGAGAAGTAGTTGAGTCGTATAAGATTTATCAATCTTATATCTTACGACCATTACAACGATCATTGTATAGTCATCACATTATCAACACGTTGATCTCATTACATCAACATCATAACAATTTCCTCAATTACCATGATTACGAACTTTACACCAATTATTATATCATCACATTCAGTTCAAGGAACTATCATGGTGACATCATTACAATTTTCTTAGTTGTTATATACATGATCGCGACCTTACATTGGTCATTATATCATCACATTCACTTCATGAATGGATTAGAATCACACAACTTTCATGGTAGTCGTTTCAAACCTTACATATTCTTTAACAATCTTGCTTCTTCAAGAGCATATTTGAGGTTTGACAATGGAACTTGTTTTGCTCAGTGAGTTATGATATATATTTTTATCATCACATGATATAAATCGAGATGTAGTTATATAACCGAGACATTTATACTTATCGGTTTAAAATCTTACAAGCTTCGATAAACTCATAATAAGCTTTGAGAAGTTAGACACTCCAGGTTTCTTTTTATATAAATTGTACCCACAATTCAATCGTTTTTATAGCTTGTGATCATATACCACAACCCTGGTCACTTTGATATCCCCTTCCAAATTTATAACATATGAAACATAATATATACATTAGATTATACAATGCATGACTATATAACATGTCACCAAATAAATAGGTTATGATACAAACTTATGAAATAAGATATTTTCATCACTTGTAAGAAATATATAATTTTTTTGTATTAGCTTATCACGACACAATATATCAAAAGCATATCTCTTATATATATATATATATATATATATATATATATATATAGGTAGAGGATCCTGTAAAAAAGGCCTAAAGTGTGAGAAGGGTAAGAAAGAATCTCAGCCATTAGATCTTTTGATCTAATGGTTGAGATCAATAGGGACCAAATTGTAAAATATTTTCATTAATTTGGACTGATTTGAAATATCTAGGGACAATATAGTCTTTTAAACCCACTAGAAATTAGGTAATGCACATGTAACTTCCCCCCGTCTTTTTTAAACGTCAATAACTTTTTATACGTAACTTTAAAAAAAAAAATTACACCATAATAACAAGCGTTTTTTTATCTTTAATATGAGTACCATATTGCAATAGTTATATAGAGAAAAAAATATGTTTCGATCAGATGTTTAGTCAATGAATGGTGTTATATACTTGCTGAATGGTGTTATATACTTACTGAATGCTGAATGGTGTTATATACTTGCTGAATGGTGTTATATACTTGCTGAATGGTTTATATACTTACTGAATGATGTTATATACTTGCTGAATGGTGTTATATACTTACTAAATGGTGTTATATAATTACTAAATGGTGTTATATACTTGTTGAATGCTGAATGATGTTATATACTTGCTGAATGGTGTTATATATACTTGCTGAATGGTGTTATATACTTCCTATAATTAAGGTAACGGTTATGGGAAGTTTTTAATTAATTGAATTAATGATAAAATTACTTGTTTACCCTTTTCAATTAATTTAGATCTAATGGCTGAGATTCTTTCTTACCTTTCTCACACTTTTAGTTTTTTATACAATAACCTTACCCTATATATATATATATTTAGTGTAACTTGAAACATATAAATACATAGGCTTTAAGTCCTTAAAATGTTTTAGTAGCATATAATAACATATGATCGAGTATGTCCACTCTTTTTTTTTTATAAATTTTGTTAGTACATATAACATAAAGGGTTTCACGAGGTTCTCAATGTTAGATTAATTTACTCGTACATCATCTTTTCCATACAAGTATTTCAAATATTTAAATATAAATAAGAATATGATAACATTCACAAATATTCATAGAAACTATTATGAAATTTTCAACATTATAGCACGTAATTATATAAAATTTATTATAACAACTTTAATAAACTATAACGATGACCTTAGAATGTAATATTAAAATCACTACTGCTACCCATAATTTTTTTTCTTCAACCACAAATAACAAAAATAATATCAAATTAATTATAAGACAAATGAGACAATCTTATGTTATTACAATGTTTGTTGAACTTTTAAGTTTAATAAACCTTTTTTTCTCAATTTAACATATTACGAAACGAGAAAAAAATTAAGTAAATGTACATCAAAATGAATTAATGATGAGGAAATCAGAATTAATTTTACAATTAATAATATTTAATTCACGCTCATAAGTTATATATTAGAACTTTAATTGAATTTATGCTATATTAATTAAAACTAAATAATATGAAAAGAAATATAAAATCCATTCAGATTACATTAACCTAATAGTCAAACTAGAGAGCAATGCTTTACTCTTACTATTCAATAAACTATACACATAATTTATAAAAGTAAAGTGAAGCCATATCAATCCTTAATTATTTTTTTACTATATAAAATAATTGTTTCTATCATATTTTTTTAAAGAAACATTCAATCCTTTTTTAAACATACAGAAAAGTTTGATGTGTGGTAATTTTTTGTTATCAAATTGTCAATGATCAAGGTTAATTTCATAATATCTCTAGATATTTTGAAATTTATATACCTCTATTTATATATTTATTTCAACAAATATAATATAATAGTGCACAAAATAAAATTTTCTTATTTAATTTAAAAATAATAAAACAATAATTATAATCCTATATCAACCAATGGTGTACCAACTTAGAGGTTTATAAAAAAAATATTCAAACTAACCATTTCAATTACTTATTCTAAAACTCATGAATTTATACGAAACTTTTGATTTTATTAATATATAACTTTAAATGTTAACAAGAAGATGGTTTATTGCTTTAAATTCAATTAATATTAAACGACATTTTAAATGAACTAATAAGTAACATAATAAAATATATTGATGGGGAATACATGAATGAAACGTCACAACCCATCAAAGTCATCTTTCCAAAGTTAGGATTTTTATTTTTAATTTTGTGGTAAACCATCCCCGATGCTCAAAATGAATTTGCCAGGAATACAAAAGAAACATAGTCGAATATACTGGAAATAGTAACATATGATTTATAAAGGTTTATAGGAATAGTTTATTTACCTGATTTGGTAAAGTGACCCATAATTTCTCGTGAGGCCTTCACCATCAGTGGTTCATTAATGATGACGTTTTATACGGAGGCTATCGAACGAGGGTGAGACCAAGGGCTACAACGCCATAGGGGACACGTTGTGTCGTGCTGATAATGTGTTGTGAAACAATGGTCTATTAGCAACCAATATACAACTATAATAAACATGAGAGAACAATACTATAGAGAATAAGTGAATAGAAATTCTTATTTTATTGAAATGTAAACATCCAATACAAAGAACCTCTATATATAGTGTTCTTACATTAATACGAAGGACACGAAGAGATGGGAGTTAGAATGTGGATAGTCACCATAATATAGTTTATTTATAACATTTTTATGTATATGTAAGCATGTGTTTATAAAACAAAATATTAGGGAAATTTATATCGATAAAAGAAACTAATAAATTAATTTGACATTTAAAAGAAATCGTTAACAAACTTTAGTAAACAATAATAAACTTCAATAAACAAATTCTAAATATATTATATGTAAATAATACAAATGCAATAGAAAATATTAGAATGTCCTAGAATTTGATTGGTATATAAAATATTTAAATTACCAATCAAATTTTAAGACATTCAGTTATTTTCTGTTGCGTTTGTATTATTTACACGTTATATACTTAGAATTTGTTTACTTAAGTTTATTAACGATTTCTTTTAAACATCAAATTAATTTATTAGTTTCTTTTATCGATATAAATTTATCTAATTTTTTTATAAACACATAATTAGATATACATAAAAAAACTTTTTAATTTGAGTAGTTTTAAAATGTCCATTATAATTATAAAAATATTTTGGATTTTACAATAACTTTATTTTAAAAGAATTTGTGTTTTATTTATACTTTATATAAAAAGTAATTTATCTTGTCATTATTATTTACATTATAGAATTATTAAAATCAGATTCTTATAAAATAAACTTAAAACTAATATTATATATATATATATACACATATATATATATATACATATATATATATATATATGTATATATATATGGGAAGGATAAAACGAAAAGACACTTAAGTTGGGAAAACTCAAAAAAACCATTATAAAAACCCCATGTAACATTTTTATTTTTTTCTAAAAAAAATAGGAAATGTAACATACATATATTTGAACATTTTTGAAAAAGAAAAACAAATAAATTCCGAGTAGTTTATTTTTTAAAAAAATGTTAAACATTTCATGTTACATAATATGTATGTCGAAAAAATATAACTTTCAAATTTTGAGCATTTAAAAAAAAAACTAGTAGCCGTTTTTTACATTTTTTTTCATAAAAAGTTCAAGTACATTTATGTTACATTCTCTGTTTTTTTTAGAAAAAAATAAAAATGTTACATAGGGTTTTCTTGAGTTTTCTCAACTCAAGTAGGTTTTCGATTTATCTTTCACCTATATATATATATATATATATAGGGAAAGGTTCATTGGAGAACAATAAAAAGTGGGGAACAGCGGGGAACCGACTCAAACGAACTCCGATTGGACTCATTCCAGTGGCGTTGGAATCGGCTCATCGAACCCTAATTAAGATCTCTTAACCCTAAATCCTAACTCCTAAACTCTAAACCCTAAAGCTAAAAAATAAGGCTAAAACTTTAGCTAAACCATAAAATCTAAACTATAAACCCTAAAAGCTAAACCTTAAACGCTAAACCTAAAGCTAAACCCTAAAGCTAAACCCTAAACCCTAAAGCTAAACCATAAAGCTAAACCCTAAAAGCCAAACGCTAACATATTTAGGGTTTAGGGGTTATGATTTAGGGTTTAGGGTTAAAAGATCCTAATTAGGGTTCGACGAGCCGGTTCCAACGCCGCTGGAATGAGTCCAATCGGAGTTCGTTTGAGTCGGTTCCCTGCTGTTCCCCACTTTTTTAGTGTTCCACAATGAACCTCACACTATATATATATATATATATATATATATATATATAGGGGACCGCTAGAATGAGAACCACCTCGAGTTATGAGAACCGCGAGAACCACACCGTACGGGGCGAGGTGGACCAATTTTTTTTTCGAAAACGTAGATTAGTGTATCACAAACACATTCGTAAAATAATTTTTTTTTTTAAATGCTGTGGGTGTAGTTTTTTACACCACTAGTTTGTGGTTTACGAGTTCCGTAAATTTACGGAACTCGTAAACCACAAACTTGTGGTGTAAAAAACTACACCCACGACATTTTTTTAAAATTTTTTTTATGAATGTGTTTGTGATACACTAATCTACGTTTTCGAAAAAAAAATTTGGTCCACCTCGCTTTCGATCAAGTGGTTCTCGCGGTTCTCATAACTCGAGGTGGTTCTCATTCTAGCGGTCCCCTATATATATATATACATATAATTACTTACAAATAATAATATTGTTGCAAAAAAATATATTCTAATATATGTATAATAATATTTGTAACACCCGCATCCCAGGATAAGCTCTGGGGAGTGTTACGCGTTGGATATCCAGAACACATAGTAATCAAAGCATTCACAACGGAATTTTCATATTTTATTTAAACATTAAAGAGTATTATGCATCTATCATATTACACAATAATATTACATCAGTTTAACTATAATAGCGATCTAACTCTTCAGCAGCCCTTTAGACCTCTATCTCTTCGTATGCTAGTTTCAATGTCTACAATTCCTACAATCACTTGACACCTAGGATGTGTGCCCGAAAAATATTTGGGACTCAGTATAAACTGATGAGTTCATGAACATAAATGATTTTATTCAAAACATGCATTTATTGACTATAACATCAATTAGATATAATCATGCCAAACAGATAAGAACATAGTAAGCACAGTATGTTCAAATAACTAGGCTCTGTACACAAATTCTACTGGCTAAATCAGATACATACAATCAGCCCTCAATCATCCTATCAATCATTTCCCAATATCACAAATGCTATAAAAAGTCGATTCCATAGTTATTACCAATCTGATAGAACAACACATCATGTTTTAGAAACGGTTTATAGGAACTCACCTTGCTAGCTAGTGTTGGGATTGAACCCTATCAGAGGAACAAATAATAAAAGCCAAAACTTGTTCACAACAGTGGATTCATCATAAGCAGTAGTTTACACCAGGCTTTCCCCTTGAAAGTGTTTATAACATCTGATGTCCTCTATCCACTGACCGTATACAACAGCTGTTGTTCCTCAAACTGCTGATGAAGCCCTGAAGACTGTTAAGGATTAAACACTGCTGTTCAATCTACTGCTATGAGTCAAGCACTGCTGGTTATATCAAGTGCTGCTGGGTTCACATCAGTGGAAGGATTCAGCAGTAGTTAAGTTTGTCTTTATGTAATGAATTGTAATGACAGTTGTTAGCATAGCAGTACTTGTATAGATCAGATTTTAGAGGTTGTTAGGTTGTTATATGTCACTTTCATGGTGACGTCAGCTTAGATGCTTCAGTGGTTTAATTTGCCTATAAATGGAACAGTACCCTGTACTGTTACATTTGATTGACTGAGTGAGTTCTTCTCCTCCAATCCTTTCATCTTGTGCAATCAACCAGGGAGCATCAGCCTGAGGGGGAGTTTTGTTGTAAGCATGCATTGTAATCTTTTGATTTGATTTGAAATATTTCAACCTAATGAAAAGCATGTGTTTATCAGAACTATTCTCCCTTTTGATTGTGTTTATAAAGTTTGTTTCCATTTCCGCTGCACTTTATATTATTTCATAATCATTCATTGTTCTAATCATACAAACAAACGCAATCATGAGAGCCTCCGATCCTAACAATTGGTATCAGAGCTTGGACAGTCAAATTCGATCTAACAATCAATTTGACATAACAGTTCAGCTCAAAATTCATTGATGCTAAGCTTGATTGTATTTAGTTGAAAAACAGAGTAACGAGTGACCACGTTCAAAATTGTTTTCAAAAACTCTGTAAAACAACCAAGATGTCATAAGACACATAAACTTCACATAACAAGTGATGTCATACATAGAACACCTATAGTTTTCAGATCTGAAAATATGTCTGATAACTATGGTATAATTATTTTCTTTAAAAAATTGATTTCAATTGTTGTTATGAAGTTTTGTGTTGTATTCATCATGCTTGCCGCTAAAGTATGTACCTCAGGTCGACAAAAACCTATGTTCGTAAAAACATTAGTGTTTTTGTTAACATAAAAAGAGGGAAATTAAAACTTTAGTTATTAGATCTTATGTGTTGAAAAACAGGTTGGGAATCCTGTTAAAAAAGACCAAATCAACTTTGTTAAAAACACATTAAGAAAATCAGGTGTTAAAATAGTCCAAATCATATATAATGTGAGATTTGACATAAGCATGTACAAATATGACCAGATCTCTCAAAACATTACTGCAAAATGATTCTGGAATAAGTATTCCTTCAATAAAACCTCCCAGTGAGTATTTTAGTACTTATGAATGGGAAGGGTAAAAAGGGAAGAAGAAAAATCACAAAAACTCAAAAGTGTGTTTATCTCAAAACTTTTGAAGTCAAAGGAAAAGAGCATAAATGTAAAACACTTAAGAGTCCAATATTGGGTGAATAATGGTCATCAAGCAACTGTGTGCATTCAGTGATTCAGGAAAGTTCAGGTAACAAAAGTATCACCAGTGATTAAACTTACAAGAGGACTAGACAGGTTTTTCAGAGCCATCACATGGTAACAAAGTCTATAACCGGACTTTCAAAACTTATGTGAACATGTCTCCTCATTTTTGCAATCAATTAAACAAGAAAATGGTCTCAAACAGTGGTTATTACAATGTATTTCAAACCACTGACCATTTTCATAAAACTTGAGAGTGATGTGATTATGAGGTTAATTGGAAATGTACCAGATCCTTTTGATGTTGTTTTCAGAAAAACCTGTAATTATTTTTGTTGAAAAGGTTTTTCTCAAATAAAACAGGATATATTATTCTTTATTTTTTTAAGAGTGATATATTTTGAACTTTTACTTGTTTTTGATAGCAAAAGTTTCAAACACCTGTTAGGATATAGAACCCTTATTTTTGGTGATATTATCCTTGAAAATAGGTCAAAAGGAAATGGTACAAGTGTCAAGGTCATGTCCAACTCAAGTTTGTTTTAACACAGATCAGAGATTGATTGCTAACAGACCTTAAAATACTTGGTACTTATGTTCTAATTTAAATATTATGACACAAAATGAGTTGCTATAGTAAAAAGGTTTCCATCATCTGGGGTACTAAACCACTGTCAGGAATTTATAAAACCTTCAAAACTTATAATAGACATGTGGCAAAACCTTGAATGCAAATTTATGTAAAAACTGGTGACATATTAAACTTGACAATTTGCATCTAAAATGTGTTTTGTTGAGGATAACAATCTTGTAGATGTTTCATAATTACCATCAACAGATGTTGAAAATGATGTTGTGGTTTCACAAGACAAAATCATTTCTTTCATCAGAGCAGCAGATGTTCAAAATAGTTATCAAAAGCTTATCCACTGTTGCACTAACAGTTGCTGACATAATAGCTCTCAAATCCCTACCATTACCTTACTCCTAATCACTGTTCTGTTCAAACATCTGTTTCCTAAATACTGTCCACTGCTGAAAGTCAACCCCTGTTCTTTCATTCTCTTGGTAATCACTGTTGTTCAAAATCAATGTTTTATCCACTGATAAAGCTATCCACTGATAGTTAAAATCAACCACTGTCTTCACTTTGATCGTTGCAATCACTTATATTTGCTTCACCAGTGGTTCCCTAAACAACTGTCCTCCATTATTCATCTTTCCATCAGAGGTTGGCACGTGGTCAGTTATTAGCCATCAGATCTTTGTAAACCACTGCCACGTCAGCATTCACTTTTTCCCTTATAAATCCCTGATCAAAACCCCCAAACAGGGTTTTTCACTGTCGAATTGAATTCCAAAATTCTTCTCTCAAAGCAGTTTCCAATCTTCCGTCTCAAATCATTCTTCGTTCTTCTTCATCAAAATGACATCGTTTCAATATCGTTTACCCAAGTGAACTAAATAACGCCACGGAATGTAATATGTTGAAAACACTTATATATAAGAAGTACCAGCGGCGTATCTACCATGTTTTCACCACATTACACCCGTCCCGTTATCTAAACACTAGCCAAAAACCAATCGTTTACCCAAATCGTTTAACATCGTTTCCAAATCATTTCCAAATCGTTTAACATCGTTTCCAAATCGTTCCCAAATCGTTTACTCGTTTAAATTGTTTAAATCATCCTCATTTTAATTGTGAAAACTTATATATGGTCGTCTCGTTAATAACTCCCACACATAACCATGGGTATAGTGCAATAACGGGATTTGTCAGATCCTATGGTACCATAACCTAATACTGGTTGGTTCAGCCAAAATTAATGAATGTCATTCGTTATGTAACTACAACCAACAAGTTCGTTCACATTGTCGAAATCGTTATTAGTTTAGTATAAATCGTTTTAATCGTTTTTGAAATTATCGTTAACACCTTGAAAACATTATGTACATATGAATAACCCCAAAACATTTGAAAACAGTAAAATAGGGGAACTATGTACTCACTTGTAATGCAAGGTATCCACAATCAATAGTACTTCAACAAACTCGAGTAAACCAGAGAAATCAAGCAGCACCTAGTAATCGAACCACTAGTCAAACAATAGACGCCAAAATCGGAAGATCAGACAGAATGAAGTCTTGCAACCCAAATGAGTGTTGGAACTCATGTGATATGTTTAACAATGTCACACCCCGACCACGTGAGACAACGAAACGTGGCGGAAACGTCGGGGAGTGTTGTAACAGAATTAATGTTTCACAACCATGGAAAATTAAAGTTTCGTTTTACTCATCAAACAAGCGAGTTACATTGTCTTTAAACAAGAAACAAAGAGTACATAACATAAATTAACTAGTTCTTGTCTCGTTTTAAGTCACTAAGGCACAGGTCCGCCTAAGTATGTCTTGATAAGTCCTATGCATCATCTCCTGAAAACACATGTGAAAATAGGTACGTCAGCATAAAAATGCCTGTGAGATACATAGGTTTTGAGAAAATAGGATTCATGACTTATGTTTGAGAAAATGTTTAGTCATGAACCTTGTAATTTGCTTTGTCTTGTAAATCATTTGAAAAACGATAAGATCAGATGATATGTATAAATAAGAGAATAATGTATGGTTAAATGAATAACCATGTAAGATGAGTTTGTATAAGATAAGTTGTTTGTAAATCAATGTCTTGTGAAAAGTATGTTATTTGTATAAAATGTTATATGTCTCAAACTGAAATGATTCAAATAACGCTACGATATGTAATACCATACAAACACTTATATATTGGAAGTACCAGCGGCGTATCCACCATGCTTGTATCATATTACACACGCCTCGTTACTTAATCACTCACTCAAACCAAACTACCAAAGTAAAATGTTCATGTCTAATGTGAATCGTGTAATGTGTATCCAAATGTAAGCATATGATGAATAACAATGTACTAAGTATGCAACAAAGGACATACATAGCATATAGTGTAATGTATAACAACGTACTAAGTACGCACACAATGGGCATACATAGCATAAAATGTAATGTAAAACAATGTACTAAGTACGCACACAATGGGCATACATAGCATGTAATGTAAGGCAATGTACTAAGTACGCACACAATGGGCATACATAGAATGTAATGTAAGGCAATGTACTAAGTACGCACACAATGGGCATACATAGCATGTAATGTAATGAAATCATGTACTATAAATGTACTAATGAACATAGCAGGTATATGATGTGAAAGCATGAAAGTAACAAGTAGGCACATGTGTTCCACCCCAAAACGTTTGAAAACAGTAAAAGAGGGGTCTATGTACTCACATTGAGATTGCTCAGTAGTCCTTGAGTGACAACCAAACAATGCTAGAGATCACGGATATCAATCGGCACCTAATATAGGTAACTATGTTAATAAACCGGACCTATATCGGAGGATTGGATAGAATGAGGGTTCGTAAACCAAACGACTATGGAGACTCGTGTAATATGGTTTAACAAAACCTACATACTAAATGAAACCTAACATAAGTGCTTACGACCCATTACGACCCGTTTAGCTTATGCTACTTTAACGCGTCGTTCGCGTGAAACGCGTTCGGAACGCCTAACTAGTCCTATGACAAGTAAAATATGCCTTAACATGTCTAATATTGTTACCAAATCAGTTTAGATACCAAAGATTATGTTACATATGCTTAAAATGAATTTTGGCGTAAAAAGGGCATTTTGGTAATTTACCTAAGGCATATAAACTACCTATCATACAACTATTTAAACGAAGCGACCATAAGGTATAACCTCGGAAGGTCATTCCCTATATACTATGGTCACCTAATGTGTTTGGTCGGATCCTAATGATCGACCAAATGGGTCGGGTTCGAAGGTATAAGCGATTTATTAGATCGCTTACCCTTACGACCCTAGACAATGTGGTAATCAGTAGGCATAGTCACAAGGGACTATAACCATCGTGATTACAATCACGTTGCGAAGTTCAAACGAACTTCGCATTGACCATAAACTGGTCAATGCAGAAAGTCAAACAAAGTTTGACTTTCGGACTCGAAAAGCAATAAAAGAACGAAGGAACACTTACAAAGGGTCCCCGAATGCTAATCTTGATTCAAGTAGCTCAGGTATGAAACAAAGGTTCCAACTTAGAGCTTCTCAAATCAGATTCTTGTGAGAAATGAGTGAAAATGTGATGGGTATTTATAGATTTCGGTTCACCGTTAGGATCGTTTCTTGGAGAAGAGGGAATGATCTAGCCCGTACACTTGTCGGAATGTTGTGGTAACTGATTTTGGCCACCACAAGAGATTAACATGTGGCACTTGGCCTTTGGAGAGTGTTAAGGGCTGTTAACAGGCTGTTTAAAACATTTTTCTGCATCTGACCCCTGCTTACGGACCTCAACATTATCAGTGTTGAGGTCCGTAAGGACCTTGCAGACCTGAATCTTTCAAAAATGGCAGAACAGGCCCCTGTGCGCGTATCGTCGTGTTTTGGCACTTCTAACACCCGTCAAACCCAATTTCAAGCTCCACTATGATGTTAAAGTATAGGGAACTTAAAATGTGCTCAAAAATATCTCGGATGTCGGTTCGTTTGGCCGTACGATTGCGTTGTTCGGTTAATTACGACGGATTGCGCATAAGCGCGAAAAACGATCCAAATGACGCGACGAACGGATTTTTCTTATGCCAAACACTAAAATAAAATATTTTAGTGCTTACATAAATTTTTGGATGTCCGGATGTATTCAGAACGTAAGTTATGCGCAAAAATGCAAACTTGTGCACTTTTTGACGCTTTTAGTCCCTGAATGACCCAAAAGTTTATTTTAGCACACCGAGCACCTCAAAGCCTATTTCTAAGCTATGTAAAGGATATTTATGGTATGTTTAACTTATGGTCATGTTCCGGAATGTCTGTTACAGTTCAAATTGGCATACTTTCGCAGTTTGTCAACTTTAGTCCCTTTAAGCGATTTAACTCGATTTTGCCATACCAAAGCCTTCAAAACTTATTTATAAGTTATGTAAAGGTCATTTAAGGTATGTTAAGCCTATTTCACTATTCCGGAGTGTTTGTTGCATTAAACTGGTTATATCTACGCATTAGTGCCCGTATAACCTTCCAGAAAGCGATTTAGAGCTTGAAATCGAACAAGAGTTGATATGTGCAAAAGATACACATATTTATACAAGTCCAAAGTATGAAATACAATATTTCAGTGGTTTGGCATTTGTTTGATGGTTGAAGTGACACAGGTGTCACAGTCTCCCCTACTTTAGGAAATTTCGTCCAGAAATTTAATTTTAGGAGAAACTTGTGAGGACGACGGTGATGTTTTCGCTTTGAATGAACCCCTTGAACCCTAAGTAGAACTTTGGGCCATGATAGGGTTCTTAGAGAAATTTTCAATCCCTCAAAGTGTAGTCCTTGTAGCAGCAAAACATGGAATTTCAAACTATGGATAGGAGAACGTTTCCCATGAAGACTTATCATAGGAAACTTAAATTCACGATTGGGAAGTGTAAGATAAAATGACATCGGTCAAAGTCCAAGACTTCTCCCGTATCATTACTCCTGCCACTATTGGTCTTTACACATGACAAAACTTCCTGTGGTTTCTGTGCACTGAATTTCATAATTATGTAGGCCTCCATAATTACGTACTTCCTTGCACAGTCCGCACAGTTCATTTCATAATGCGTATGGGAAAAAATCAAACGAATAATCCTGTGGCGATTTAACTTGACTGCAATAGAGTCTCTTTAACTAGGTCACCAAAGGATTAGATCAACGAACAATCTCTTCAGCTAAACTACCCAAGAGAAATATTTAACTACATCAACGTAGGATGTCTTTAACTAGATTGTCGAACCAATCTATTTAACTTAGATCGACGTAGGATCTCTTTAACTAGACCACCTGAGGACCTTTTTAACTATATCAACGCATGATATATTCAACTAGATTGTCGAACCAATCTCTTTAACTTAGATCGACAAAGGATCTCTTTAACTAGACCACCAGAGGGCCTTTTTAACTATATCAACGTATGATATATTCAACTAGATTGTCGAACCAATCTCTTTAACTTAGATCGACGAAGGATCTCTTTAACTAAACTACCCACGGGGAATATTTAACTACATCGACGTAGGATGTCTTTAACTAGATTGTCGGACCAATCTCTTCAACTATAACAACACATGTTGGCCTTAAACTTTGGAATAGTACTTTATAATCCAAGGGACTTAACTACAACGTAGAAGTCCATTAGGGATTTAAGATAGTACCTTTTTGAATATCCTACTATGAATCCCTCATATGAAGGTATGAAAGATTCTACGAGGATTTGGATAGCGAATATCCAGAGTATACAAAAACACAAAATGCTTAAAAGGAAAGACAAGATGCATAAACACATAGTCACATAACCACAAAATTGTTTATCTAGATCTTTAATTTGTAAGTTTTGTTTTGTTAATTACGTACATGTATTTGAAGCACACTAGGAATCCATTCCGTGGATTTCTTTTGGTACTTTAACATTTTCAAGAATCTATCTATAAGGATAGAATGATCTACCAAAAATTCGATTTCGTTTTCAAGAAAACGCAATATTCGAATTAAGGTACAATAATTTGAATATATGGAAATACCCTTAGGTACCCTATTAAGAATTTATAGTGGTACTTTGGGTATTCGTACAGAGTTGTAACTTGCGCCTTGTACTTCGTTTCCTTGGAAGAAACGGGTACTTTGGATTTCCATGGAAAACGCAAGAGAAAATAAAATGGAAGAAATTACGGGATAGTCTGTTCTTCAAGGAATACGGTTCCTTGATTGTTCGTATTGTAGAGGATACGTTGTTTATACATGCCATCATATTTGTACATTGCAATGTAAAATAAAAAGATTTATTTATAAACAACAATAACTGTTTCATGGACCTTGACTACAAAAGAAAATAATATAGAAGGCTTGATTATTCCAAAACACATTGTCTTCTAGTCGGTCCGATGCTCATCCCTGCGCTGGATTCACATTAGCAAGCTTTGGGCAATTTCTTCGGAAATGGCCCATCTTGCCACAGTTGAAGCAAGGACCTAGTGGAAGACGAGCTTGAGCAGGATTTACTTGAGGTTGGTTTGGACCACCTTGGTTTGGGGTAAATCGACAAGCATTTGCCAGGTGACCGAGTCGCCCACATGATGCACATAAACGACACTGTAGGTGAGCTAAGTGGTGTGCATTACATTTGTCGCATATCGGTGCAGTACCGGCATAAGGTTTCTTTGCAGGAGGTTGAGTTGGTTGGTTGCGGGTGTTTTGGTTGGGTTGAGCAGCAATCGTACAATTCTGCGAAGCCTTACGCTTCTTAGACTTCTCAAGGGATCCAGTCTGTTCATCCATGGTCTTTGATTCCTCGATTGGCTTCTTGTCACCCTTTCGAAAAAGTTTATGCTTTCTGATCTGAGATTCAGTCAAGGTTGTAGATAGCTCAATGGCCTGCCTAACCGTAGTGGGGTTACTACCAGTAACAATGTCCTGAACTGAGTCAGGGAGACCATCAATGTATTTCTCGATCGCCTTATCCAAAGGCGTAACCATGGTAGGGCACAACAGGCTCAGCTCCTCATATCGATCAGTGTATGCTCGATGTAAACCGCTGTCTTGCTTAAGATCGTCGAATTCCCTTTCCAATTCCCTGATCTCGTGATGAGGACAGAATTCCTTCATCATCAGTGCTCGAAGTTCTTCCCAAGTTTGGGCCAGTGCCACTTCGGCACCCCTATCTCTCACCACACCGTTCCACCATGTCAAAGCTCGTTTCTCAAAGACACTAGATGCGAAATCTACCTTTCGCTCGTTTGGACATTGAACATGCCTGAAGGTGCTCTCTAGACTCTCGAACCATTACAGAAGTGCAGTCGCTCCTTGAGACCCAGAAAACTTTGATGGCTTAGCCGAGTTGAACGTCTTGAAGTTGCAGAGGGCATTATTGTTGTTGAAAGGTTGGTGACATTGGGCAACGATGTTCGGGATTGCAGCAGTTATTTGTTGTGTAATGACAGCTGCCAGATCTTCAATAGATACCGGATTTTCGCGTCGTGGAGGCATTCTAAAAGGGGAAACAAGAGAGAAAACAAATGAAATGGTATTGGGTAAGAATAGGATGTTACAATTACCGACCAAAATTATGGGTGATGGTCATTTGTTTGAACCACGAAGCAAACAAACGACACACAAAGGCTGAATCAAAGCAAATAGATCCTCATAATGTATCGCGAAGACATGCTCGCCTATAAGTGGACACTCACCCCAAGAGTTCCCAGGTAAGAGTGACTGGTCCGATTATGTGGATTTGTACGAACACTCTAGCCTTAGACAGAAAACCCAGGGTACAGGCATACACTCTTCCAGTTTGCACGTGTTCACACTATTTAGGACCCAAAACTTTGACGAGAGTTTTGAAAACTCAAAGGGGTTCAAAACCTTGTAACAGAGGGTTCAAAACCTAGCAATCAATCATCCAAGAACAGATGATTAATTTTCAAAGCGGTTTCGAAATTTATGTTCGCATTGTGGTTATCACCTAAGGATAGGTGAAGGTATCGTTTTATGACTAAACGCAAGTAAACTCGCGTTAGGGTCCTAAGAAGGTTATAGAGTAGGTCAAAGTATTACTAATAACCTAATTCCCTATAACCATTGGCTCTGATACCACCTTTTCTATCACACCCCGACCACGTGAGACAACGAAACGTGGCGGAAACGTCGGGGAGTGTTGTAACAGAATTAATGTTTCACAACCATGGAAAATTAAAGTTTCGTTTTATTCATCAAACAAGCGAGTTACATTGTCTTTAAACAAGAAACAAAGAGTACATAACATAAATTAACTAGTTCTTATCTCGTTTTAAGTCACTAAGGCACAGGTCCGCCTAAGTATGTCTTGATAAGTCCTATGCATCATCTCCTGAAAACACATGTGAAAATAGGTACGTCAGCATAAAAATGCCTGTGAGATACATAGGTTTTGAGAAAATAGGATTCATGACTTATGTTTGAGAAAATGTTTAGTCATGAACCTTGTAATTTTCTTTGTCTTGTAAATCATTTGAAAAACGATAAGATCAGATGATATGTATAAATAAGAGAATAATGTATGGTTAAATGAATAACCATGTAAGATGAGTTTGTATAAGATAAGTTGTTTGTAAATCAATGTCTTGTGAAAAGTATGTTATTTGTATAAAATGTTATATGTCTCAAATTGAAATGATTCAAATAACGCTACGATATGTAATACCATACAAACACTTATATATAGGAAGTACCAGCGACGTATCCACCATGCTTGTATCATATTACACATGCTTCGTTACTTAATCACTTACTCAAACCAAACTACCAAAGTAAAATGTTCATGTCTAATGTGAATCGTGTAATGTGTATCCAAATGTAAGCATATGATGAATAACAATGTACTAAGTATGCAACAAAGGACATACATAGCATATAGTGTAATGTATAACAATGTACTAAGTACGCACACAATGGGCATACATAGCATAAAATGTAATGTAAAACAATGTACTAAGTACGCACACAATGGGCATACATAGCATGTAATGTAAGGCAATGTACTAAGTACGCACACAATGGGCATACATAGCATGTAATGTAATGAAATCATGTACTATAAATGTACTAATGAACATAGCAGGTATATGATGTGAAAGCATGAAAGTAACAAGTAGGCACATGTGTTCCACCCCAAAATGTTTGAAAACAGTAAAAGAGGGGTCTATGTACTCACATTGAGATTGCTCAGTAGTCCTTGAGTGACAACCAAACAATGCTACAGATCACGGATATCAATCGGCACCTAATATAAGTAACTATGTTAATAAACCGGACCTATATCGGAGGATCGGATAGAATGAGGGTTCGTAAACCAAACGAGTAAGGAGACTCGTGTAATATGGTTTAACAAAGCCTAATTACTAAATGAAACCTAACATAAGTGCTTACGACCCATTACGACCCGTTTAGGTAGCTTATGCTACTTTAACGCGTCGTTCGCGTGAAACGCGTTCGGAACGCCTAACTAGTCCTATGACAAGTAAAATATGCCTTAACATGTCTAATATTGTTACCAAATCAGTTTAGATACCAAAGATTATGTTACATATGCTTAAAATGAATTTTGGCGTAAAAAGGGCATTTTGGTAATTTACCTAAGGCATATAAACTACCTATCATACAACTACTTAAACGAAGCGACCATAAGGTATAACCTCGGAAGGTCATTCCCTATATACTATGGTCACCTAATGTGTTTGGTCGGATCCTAATGATCGACCAAATGGGTCGGGTTCGAAGGTATAAGCGATTTATTAGATCGCTTACCCTTACGACCCTAGACAACGTGGTAATCAGTAGGCATAGTCACAAGGGACTATAACCATCGTGATTACAATCACGTTGCGAAGTTCAAACGAACTTCGCATTGACCATAAACTGGTCAATGCAGAAAGTCAAACAAAGTTTGACTTTCGGACTCGAAAAGCAATAAAAGAACGAAGGAACACTTACAAAGGGTCCCCGAATGCTAATCTTGATTCAAGTAGCTCAGGTATGAAACAAAGGTTCCAACTTAGAGCTTCTCAAATCAGATTCTTGTGAGAAATGAGTGAAAATGTGATGGGTATTTATAGATTTTGGTTCACCGTTAGGACCCTTTCTTGGAGAAGAGGGAATGATCTAGCCCGTACACTTGTCGGAATGTTGTGGTAACTGATTTTGGCCACCACAAGAGATTAACATGTGGCACTTGGCCTTTGGAGAGTGTTAAGGGCTGTTAACAGGCTGTTTAAAACATTTTTCTGCATCTGACCCCGGCTTACGGACCTCAACATTATCAGTGTTGAGGTCCGTAAGGACCTTGCAGACCTGAATCTTTCAAAAATGGCAGAACAGGCCCCTGTGCGCATATCGTCGTGTTTTGGCACTTCTAACACCCGTCAAACCCAATTTCAAGCTCCACTATGATGTTAAAGTATAGGGAACTTAAAATGTGCTCAAAAATATCTCGGATGTCGGTTCGTTTGGCCGTACGATTGCGTTGTTCGGTTAATTACGACGGAATGCGCATAAGCGCGAAAAACGATCCAAATGACGCGACAAACGGATTTTTCTTATGCCAAACACTAAAATAAAATATTTTAGTGCTTACATCAATTTTTGGATGTCCGGATGTATTCAGAACGTAAGTTATGCGCAAAAATGCAAACTTGTGCACTTTTTGACGCTTTTAGTCCCTGAATGACCCAAAAGTTTATTTTAGCACACCGATCACCTCAAAGCCTATTTCTAAGCTATGTAAAGAATATTTATGGTATGTTTAACTTATGGTCATGTTCCGGAATGTCTGTTACAGTTCAAATTGGCATACTTACGCAGTTTGTCAACTTTAGTCCCTGTAAGCGATTTAACTCGATTTTGCCATACCAAAGCCTTCAAAACTTATTTATAAGTTATGTAAAGATAATTTAAGGTATGTTAAGCCTATTTCACTATTCCGGAGTGTTCGTTTCATTAAACTGGTTATATCTACGCATTAGTGCCTGTATAACCTTCCAGAAAGCGATTTAGAGCTTGAAATCGAACAAGAGTTGATATGTGCAAAAGATACACATATTTATACAAGTACGAAGTATGAAATACAATATTTCATTGGTTTGGCCTACATCCTAAATCGGAACCTAACCTAAGTGCTTTTGACCCATCGCGACCCATTAAGGTAGCTTATGCTACTTTAACGCGTCCTGCGCGCAAACGCACGTTCGAGACGTCTAACTAGTCCTATGACAAGTATTATATGCCTATATAAGTTTAATCATGTTGTATAATCAGTTATGTGACAAAATTTTAGGTTACATATGCTTAATTACCAATTATGCATGAAAAGGGCATTTTGGTCATTTACCTAAGGCATATAAACTACTTATCATACAACCATCTAAACTAGGTGACCATAGGGTATAACCTTGGAAGGTTATTCCCTATGCTACTATGGTCACCTAATGTGTTTGGTCGAATCCTAATGATCGACCAAACGGGTCGGGTTCGAAAGTATAAGCGATTGATTAGATCGCTTACCTTTACGACCCTATATAAGCACTAAACTAAAAGTGACGAGCTAAGCATGTTAAAACATGCTTAACTAAGTTAGAAAACAGGTTTTGATATCAAAACTAACGGTTTTGATATCCTAAAGTAGTTTGGTTACAAAATACGCGTAAATGCGCATTTTGGCCGAAACTTCGACTCGTCACTGAGCCTAGATAACGTGGTAATCAGTAGGTATAGTCACTAGGGGCTATAACCATCATGATTACACTCACGTTATGAAGTTCAAATGAACTTCACATTGACCATAAACTGGTCAATGCAGAAAGTCAAACGCAGTT
>JARYGA010058696.1:0-23394 GCA_030545235.1 Helianthus tuberosus | reverse complement strand
TGAGGAATTTGAAGATGCTGTTGAGTACAATGGGTCATCGAAAGATGATGAATACCATGATGCGAATGAAGGTACTTCAGCTCCGGTTTCCCCTGTTCAAGGTGGTTCAAGGTGCTTCTGAAGCAACTCCTCATGAGCAGAATGTAGACACTGCTGAAGGGAATGCATCCACATCTACGCCTATGCCCGGTGTGGATTTGGTTGTTGATCTTAATCTTAACAATTTGGGTATTAATACTCGTGTTCCTGATGTTCCTGAAACGAGAATTCATGATACTCATCCACAGCAGAATATTATTGGAGATGTCCAAAGTAGAGTAAAGACACGTAATCAGCTGAGAAACAATCAGAATGCTGGTTTGTATTCAGCCATCAGAGAATCTGGTCTTCAAAATGATTGGTCCTTCGCGTGTTATGTTTCACAAGAAGAACCAAAGTCTTGGAAAGAAGCTCTAAAGGATAATTCTTGGGTGGAAGCCTTACAGGATGAACTACAACAGTTTCAAAAGCTGGGTGTCTGGAAGCTTGTTGAAAGAACTGAAAATTACAAGAAAATTGGCACACGTTGGGTTTTTAAGTGCAAAAAGGACGATCGTGGACTAGTCATTCGAAACAAGGAGAGATTGGTTGTTCAAGGGTTTCGTCAGATCGAAGGCATTGACTACAATGAAGTTTATGCACCGGTTGCACGTCTTGAGGCTATTCGGATCTTTCTAGCTTATGCTTCGTTTAAAGGATTCAAGGTCTACCAGATGGACGTGAAAAGTGCTTTCTTACATGGTGTGGTTGAAGAAGAGGTGTACGTCGAACAACCTCCCGGTTTTGAAGATCCTATTCATCCTGATCGGGTTTGGTTGCTCAACAAAGCTCTTTATGGTTTACATCAGGCACCGAGAGCTTGGTATGCAACTTTATCTAACTATCTATTGGAGAATGGTTTTTGGCGAGGTCTTATTGATTGCACTCTCTTCATTAAAGAACAGGATGGAGATCTTCTATTGGCACAGGTATACGTTGATGATATCATATTTAATTCAACTAATGATTCTTTGTACAGGCAATTCGAGCGTGTTATGCAAGAAAAATTCGAGATGAGCGCAATGGGGGAAATGAATTTCTTCTTGGGCCTACAAGTTCAACAAACTGAGTCTGGGATATTCATCCATCAGACTAAATATGTTGGTGACATCTTGAGCCGGTTCCAGATGTCTGACGCAACGCCCATTAGTACCCCACTTCTGCAGAATCACGGGATTACTCCGGATCTGAAGGGTGAAAGTGTTAACACTTCATACTATCGCGCAATGATAGGATCTCTAATGTATCTCACAGCCTCGAGGCCTGACATCATGTATCCTACGTGCCTGCTTGCAAGATATCAAGCCAACCCGAAAGCCTCGCATCTTGGAGTTGTTAAAAGGATTTTTCGCTATTTGAAGGGTTGCCCGGACACCGGTCTCCGGTACCCTAGGGATGATAGCTTCGACTTGATCGCGTTCAGTGATTCTGATTTTGGTGGCTGCAAAATTGACGACAAATCAACAACACCTGGATGTCAATTTTTAGGAAATCACGTGGTCACATGGCAGTGCAAGAAGCAGACCCGTGTTGCTACATCAACTTGTGAAGCTGAATACATTGATGCCTCTAGTTGTTGCTCCCAAGTTTTGTTGATCCAACAACAAATGCGCGACTATGGTTTTGAATTCCTATCTTCTCCTATTTTTGTTGATAACAATGCTGCCTTACAGATCACTAGAAATCCTGTGCAGCATTCCAAGACCAAACAAATCGAAATTAAAATATCACTTCATAAGTGATTCTTTTGTTAAAAGACTCATCGATGTTGTTAAAGTCCACACTGATCACCAACGTGCCGACCTGTTCATTAAAGCTTTTGATAAATCACGTTTTGATTATCTTCTTTTGGTCAATGGCATTAAGGTGATACCCGAGTAAAACTTCTTTGGCTAATCGTTTTTGTAGATATTTTCTTTAAAAACTCTAAAAATACAAAAAGATTTTCATTTTTCGTAACCTTTTCGCATTTTAGGGGGAGAAAATTCAAGAAAATACAAAAACATTTGAAAAAGTCAAAAAATCCAAAAAGATGTCTTTACTTTCTATCTTTAAGTTTGAAAATTCAAAAATTCAAAAAAATAGAAAATACAAAAACATTTGAAAAAGTCAAAAAATCCAAAAAGATGTCTTTACTTTCTGTCCTTAAGTTTGAAAATTCAAAAATTCAAAAAAATAGAAAAGCAAAAATTCAAAAAAAATTAGAAAATCAAAAATGATTTTCTTGGATAAAGGAAAATGATGAGATTCACTGGTGTGGTCGGTCAACATGTTCAATGTTGGTGCATAAATGTCTGTTAACTTCGTCTCTATTGAGTCTTATGTCTAGATAGGATAAACCAGTGCTCAGAAGGTTAGAAATTAGGTTTTGTCTGTATAAGAGTCAATTCTCACGAAATGGCAAGAAGCATTTCGTACGAAATGGATCAAGCCCATTTCGCACGGAATGAGTTTTGCTTGTTTCGTATGAAATGAACCCTCTATATATAGGAGAGCAAGGTTCATCATTTGTAACGATCCGGATTTCAGGGCCGAGGTGCTGCCAATTTGTCAAGTGATTTGTAAAGCTTTGAAATCAATAAAAACAAGATAATTAGGGAGACTCAAGCTGTAATCAAGTTCGTATCATTGATTCCGCCTTTGATATGAATTAAATATCTTCTGATCGACTCGTTCAGGTCGCACAAGGATCCTACAAGTGGTATCAGAGCACAGGAGGAAGAGTTTATACCGATTCAACTTGTTTTCACAAGTATTTCTCACTTCTACTCATTCTTCTTCACAATTTTCAAAATTTAACAGTTAAAATGGCTTGAATTTCACATATATCACGTAAAACACAGTTCTAACGAATCCTTGAAAGAATTGGACCTTAATTCGACGTAAAACCGGATCAATTTTACAAAATCTTGGTCGACAGTGTGACGTCATCATCATTCTGTACGAAATCAACATATCATTTCGCACGGAATCATCTTTGTGGAATTCATTTCGCACGGAATCAAAACCTTGGACTTCATTTCGCACGAAATCTATCTGTTGGACTTCATTTCGCACAGAATAGACACTGAGTATTTCATTTCGTACGAAATAGACTTCCATTTCGTACTAAAGGACCATTTCGCTTGAAACCTGCATTTCGTGTGAAAGTTACTTTCGTGTGAAATCTATTTCGCTTGGAGCTCATTTCGTTTGAAGATTCACAGTTCATTTCGCTTGAGAATCATTTAGCTTGAAGATTAATTCATTTTGTTTGGATTCATTTCGTATGAAATTGTTTCTCAAATCACAAAAAATTTTCGATGTGTTTGTTGATTATTTCAGGTACGTCAAGATGGAAGACGATGTTCTCAATCCTTTCAATAACGTGTTTGGTTACACTAGCAGTTCAGGAGATGGCACAACCAGCAACACAAATGAAAATGCACCAAACCCAAGTCCGAAGAAAACCATTGCTGATTCTTTGAGTGTTGATAACGCCTACGGCACCTACAACAAACCGCCCAAGCTAATGGCCATAGAGGACTACAACCGATGGGCTAGCAGATTTGAGGAATGGCTACAGGCATTTGCATATCTAAGTTGGAAGATTTTGAAAACTGGTTTTGACATCGGAAGAACTGACTATGAGAACTTAACGGATACTCCTCAAGAGAATTTCATTGCGGAACAAAAATGCATCGCTTTACTTCATCAATCAGTGAGAGATGGTATTATATCATTGATTGAATACAAAGATTCCAGAGATCTATGGGAGAAACTAAAAATGAAATGTGTGGGTGGTGCCGAAATTGTTAAAAACAAGAAAAAGCTGTTGAGAAAAGAATTCGATCTATTTGGGTGTTTGAAAAATGAGAGTGTGTCAAAGATGATAGAAAGATTTTGTCACTTAAAGCTGGAACTTGCAAGATATGATATTGTGTATTCTTAGGAAGAATTGATTGATAAGCGGTCAGAAGGGCTCAAAGACTCATGGAGATAACAGGCAGACACTCCATTGGCAGACCTTCAACAAAGCTAGGTTTTGATAAATCGAAGGTTACATGTTTCAAGTGCAAGCAAAAAGGGCACTTTAAACGAGAATGTCAAAATGCAGCCGCTGATGAAACAACCAACCCTTTCTATGAAGATTATTACAAAAGAGCCATCTATCATCAAAACAAAGCAGAATCTCCTAGAATGAAGCAGATAGAAGATGCTCCCAAAGAAAAGTTGAGAGCATTAGTTGTTATCCATGACGATGAGGGATAAGATTGGAGTGATGTGTTGCCGGAAGAAGATGCAGTGGGATTTGCCTTCATGGCAAAAATTGCTCCTTGGAAAGATACCAGATCAGAGGAAGTAAAATATGTAAACAGGAAAAGTTTAGCCTTAACAATGAAAGACAGACATTTTTGTGCATGGAAAGAAGCAAAAAGCACAAAGAGATGGGACGCTGACAGAGAATGTTATTTGGATCCTAAGGGAAATATACTTGTGGAACCATCAACACTTCTTGTCGAGACTCTGATCGAGCAAATAACATAAGAGGAAGAAGCAAATCAAAGATTATGGTGGGGAAGTGATGAAGAAGAGAAAGAAAAGGAGCTACAGTCGAAAAAGATCGATGAAGGGATAATCGACACAATGAAAGTGTTCACAGCAGAAAATCTGAAGAAAATGGCTGACAAAGTTCTTGCAGCGAAAGAGTTAGAGGTAGTTTCTGAGTCTGGAACTGAGTCTAAAAGCAAGGTCAGTTCTAATGATTCAATCAACGAGTCAGGTAAGAAAGCCAAAATTGAAAGCGACTGCAAAAATTGCATGAAAGATTGCAAGGTTTATAGTACACATGCTTACCTCAGTGGTAAAAAGACTGATGAACTGACAGAAAGAGTCAGAGAAGTTGAAAATCAAATCTTAAGTCGTGACAAATTGGTAAAAGCTTCAAATGATCGAATAAAAGAATTAACTGATAAACTTGAAAATGATAAAATTGACGTAGAACGAATCAGGAAAGAAAATGAAAAAGTAGTTCATGAAAATCGACAAATTTTGGAAAATTATGAGAAGTTAAAAAGAACGACAAAAGATTCTGATGAAAGAAATGATAAAACAGTCAAAGAAAATCTCCAACTGACAGGAGTACTTCAGTCAAAAGAGAGGCAAATCAACCAACAGTTGGACGAGATTGCTAATCTGAAGCTTCAGGTTCAGGAAGCTAAGATTGAAAATGAACGCATCAATCTGACACTCAACAGTTACAACTCCGCAAGTTTTGTTCTTCAACATATTGTGTCTAAACCAATCGGGAAGAACAAAGTTGGCGAAGATGTTTATTCAGACGGAACTGGGTTGGGTATCATCAGGTTCCACCGCCAGTGTTAAATAATTTCTCAAAGAAAAAGTCTGGGTTGGTTAATGATAATGACACAAATGAAGTTAAACTTCCAGAATCAATTGACGTCACATTCACTTCATCATCCGATGAAGACCGTGTTCAGTCCGAAGTTGTTAAAAGTATGGTTGAAAATGTTTTGAAATCTGAAAGTGACTCAACTTAGGATGAAGAATGTTTTTTGGACAAATATATTCCGAAAACAACATCCAAAAACAACTTAAGTGAAGAACCTAATCTTGTGATGTACAAGATGTCGGGATCAGATAAGTTGTATTCGGATGTTGAATTTCCTTTGGAAAATGTGAATGTGGACAAGTTGAAAAATTTGTTCAAATTGGTTGAGATTGATGTGTCTGAAATCCATGGTTTGAAATGTTCTAAAAGGCAATTAAACTTTGAAAAAGATAAAGCTTACTACAAAAAACCTGTTGTACCACCACGGTTTTCTAAAAACAATCAAAACAAATGGTCAGGTGGATATCAGGGTGGTAAGAATAATCAAAGAAGGGACTTTCAAAACAAGAAGTTTGTCAAGAAAAAGGTGTTTGTGAAAAGCTCGAGTTCTCATTCCGAGCAAGAATCTGAGATTTTTTCAAAATCAAATGAAGAGATCTTTGAAAAGAAGGCCTCACAGCCTCAGACCGAAGGCATAAATCGGGCAATTGATACCTGAAGGGGTAAGGTCCCAAAAACCTCACAATAAGTACTTGGGACCATACCACAACCTTACTTTCCAGCCCTGTACCTTGCGCGGCCGCGCACTGGTCTCACAAGTAAAGACTTAAAGAACAGTCAACAGTCAACACTCGCGCGCCCAAAGGAAAACATAAATCCTTGCGCTTTCTCCTATAGACAAAGGATGAAATTCCTAAAATAAATACTTCCGCTTAAATATCCAGACTTGGATGCTATTTACCCAGACTTGGAATTTATTTATTCACCTGTCTCCACACGATAAGGTGCCACACCAGATTACAGCAATAATCTTCTAGAAGAAGTACAAATCGTGCACCACCAAGACGATTATAACCGTCTGGACACGTGTCGCCATCCCAGGCATCCCTGAAACCACAACGAAAGCATGTAATTGGAGAGTAATCTCCACTTGATCACTTTACACGTGGCAAATCCCCAGCCTTCGATCTGAGCCACGATCCGTGTGCTCTCACGTTGGATCCAGAAGCTTGACGGAAGGAAATGTAACCGCTTACGGGGTTAGCATCTTCCGTTAACTTTTCACTAACGGGGTTTCCAGCCTAAACGACTCCCGGCTATAAATATGAGAAACAACCCAGGTATGAATTCAAGTTACACACACTTCTCAAATACATCTTCTTCCTCATTACCCATACTTATTCTCACACCGGAGTCGGGTTAAGGAGAGAACCCTCTTCTCCCCTTGGCGAGGCTAACGGTGCTCTTTTTTGCAGAATTATCGGAGAAGAAGACCGGTTGTACCTGAATCAATCGAGAGGAAACTAACCTTTTATGCGGACTCAAACCCCCTAGATATTTTGGTTCCGACCATTTATCTAGTGTTTCTTCATTAGCGCCCACCGATTCCTCTGTTTTTTCAGTTTTGTCTCGTTTCGATTCAGTTGCCTTATTCTCTGTTTTTCACATGACAGAAAATTCATTATCTCACCCATCAGGTCCTCGATCTGAGTTCGAGGGTTCTACAACCCAATATACCCAGATTGACGGAATCATGGGAACAAACGAAAACAACAGTCATCCAGACAGAGAGAATTTCTCAGATCCAGTCATAGAGAGATCCCCAGAATATTGGTCCAACAGATGCCAGACTGCGTTAAACACAATTGTCCTGCAAATTGCCAGATCCGAGTTCCCAAACATCAGATCTGGTGAAGAAATCAACACTGTAGTATTGGACCCACCAACACCCTGTCGGGGGGACATCCAATCTAGTCGAAATATTTATATACGTCAACAATCTAGAAGTAGCAGCTATCAGAAAGCTAAATCAAAACAAATAAACATGGTTCAAGGAGGTCCGTCACGAAGACCAAATAAACGAAACCATGAGCAACATTGGAGGGAACAACAAGTCATATTTCCTGTTGTTCCTGGAGGGCCTCAGGAAGAACGACCAGTAATTATCACTGGCATCTTCGGCCATTACTGAACGGACTATATGTTTATAGATCCGGGAAGCTCAATGGACATCATATACGAGCAATGCTTCAAACAGCTAGACCCAGAAGACAAAGCACGTCTAGAACCGGTCGATTTTCCTCTCACTGGATTTTGCAACGAAGCTGTATTCCCATTAGGGCAAATAGTTTTCCCTGTGAATCTTTCTGATGGTGAGCATTCACGAACAGTCACAGTTAAATTCATGGTCATGCCGGCAACATCACGCCATGATGTCCTGCTCGAAAGAAGGTCACAACGAGAATTCAGCATGATCACTTCTATCCCACATGCTGCATGCGGATTTCCAACGGAAACAGGAGTTGCAATTCTATACTCAAGCAAAGAAGTCATGTACGTAGACGACGAGCCACCGGCAAAGGTAGTCAAACCATCAGCATCAAATGAACCGGAGAAATGGGTCCTGAACAACGAATATCAAGAGCAGACCATCCTGCTAGGACATGCCATTTCACCGGCAACACGAATACAATTAAAAGAATTGTTATCCAACAACAAAGATATATTTGCTTGGTGCCCAGCAGACATGACTAGGGTGCCACGCGACATAGCGCAACATTGCCTGAATATTAAGCCATCAGCAGAACCTGTTGCTCAGGGAAGGCACAGCTTTAGCGAAGAAAAAGCAAAAGCTATGGACGAGCAA
Source organism: Helianthus tuberosus (assembly GCA_030545235.1). Classification (NCBI taxonomy): domain Eukaryota; kingdom Viridiplantae; phylum Streptophyta; class Magnoliopsida; order Asterales; family Asteraceae; genus Helianthus; species Helianthus tuberosus. Next base: position 15,118 of record JARYGA010058696.1, on the reverse strand, counting down.
GTGACAGAGCTACTCAATGCGGGAATCTTACGCGAAGTAAAATACCATACATGGGTCGCCAATCCAGTAATGGTACAGAAACATAGTGGCGGATGGAGAATGTGCGTCGACTTCAAAGACCTGAATAAAGCATGCCCAAAAGATTGCTACGCGCTTCTGGAGATAGACAAAAAAGTCGACTCTCTAGCATCATTCAGATGGAAGTGCTTTCTCAACTGTTACAAAGGTTATCATCAGGTCCAGATGAAGGAAGAAGACGAAGACAAAACTGCATTCCGCACAGATAAAGGCATCTTCTGCAACACTAAAATGCCCTTCGGCCTGCGCAACGCAGGCGCATCTTACCAACGTTTGATGGACACAGTTTTCAAAGGTGCCATTGGCAAGACAGTTGAGGTATACATGGATGACCTCGTCATCATGAGCCACGAAGAAGACACGATGCTCAACAATATTCAGCGCACGTTTGACTCTTTGCGCAGCGTGAACTTGAAACTTAATCCAACAAAATGCTTCTTTGGCATGGAGGAGGGGAAGTTTTTAGGCTTTATAGTCACAAGAGACGGTTTTAAAGTAAATCCAGAAAAAGTGCAGGCCATCCAGTTAATGCCATCACCTGCAACAATAAAAGAAATGCAAAGACTCGCCGGACGCTTAGCAGCCTTGAACAGATTCTTGGCTAATCATGCGGCAAAATCTTATCCATTCATTAGTACACTGCGAAACTGCGCGAAGAAAACTCACTTTCAATGGACACCTGAGGCAGCAGCAGCCTTCAAACAAATGAAGGAATGTTTAATTCAGTTACCAATGCTAACAGCACCACGAGAAAAGGAACCATTAATCTTGTATTTATCTGCTACGGAAGTAGCAGTTGGCGCAGTATTAATGGTAGAGCAAGAAAACATTCAGACTCCAATCTACTATATCAGCAAGATGCTCACTGGTCCGGAAACTCGTTACTCAATGATAGAAAAACTGGTCCTAGCACTAGTACATGCATCACGACGCCTTCGTCGATATTTTTCGGGCCACGTCATCACGGTTCTCACAAATTATCATTTAGGCCAAATCTTATCCAATCCCGATGTGGCGGGAAGATTGGCTAAATGGGCCATCGAGCTGGGAGGATACAATATCTTCTACAGGCCAAGACCAGCAATCAAAGGGCAAGTTCTAGCAGACTTTGCCACCGAAGTTCCCATCGATAAAGTTCAAGAGTGCGAGGCAATCCAGAACCCTATACCCGTTTTTGACGATAGAGTCTGGACCTTACACACAGATGGCGCTTCCAATGATGACGGAGCAGGGGCAGGTCTCCGATTAGTCAGCCCGGATGATCACGAACTCACATATGCCATACGCCTAGACTTCCGAAGCACTAACAACAAAGCAGAATACGAAGCATTTTTAGCAGGCCTTCGTTTAGCACTTAAAATGGGGGCAAGAAACCTCGAAGCTAACGTTGATTCAAAACTAGTAGCCGAACAAGTTAATGGTCATTACGATGCAAGAGGAGAAGCTATGGCATTATACCTTGAACAAGCGCGGATGTTAATCAGCCAATTCCAGACATTCAAGGTTAATCATATAAACAGAAGTGAAAATAAGCACGCAGACGCGCTTAGCAAATTGGTCGCTACCAGTTTCAAGCACTTAGAAAATGAAGTGCGCATAGAGGTATTGTCTAGCCCTTCGATTCATCTCAAGCAAGTAAACGTCATAGAAGTCGGTAATCCATCCTGGATGTCTCCGATCATCTTATACCTACAACACGGAAAGCTCCCGGAAGGAAAAGCAGAAGCCCGAAAACTCCAACACAAAGCAATAAACTATGAAATGGCGGATGGCGTCCTATACCGGAAGTCATTTATGGGACCATTATTACTCTGTGTTGATAAAACAGATGCCCAATACCTGGTCAGAGAAATCCACGAGGGTTTATACGGAATACACGCAGGACCGCGCATGGTCGTGGCAAAAATAACGAACGCAGGATACTACTGGCCGGGAATGCACGTGGACGCAGTAGACTTATTAAGAAGATGCGCAGCCTGTCAACGCCATGCGCCAAAAACACTTCGGCCGAAGAACCCGCTCGTACCAGTCACCTCCGCCTGGCCTTTTCAACAGTGGGGCATCGATCTTGTTGGTCCATTCCCCGACGCGCCATGCGCAGTAAAATTCATCATTGTAGCTGTCGACTATTTCACAAAATGGGTCGAAGCTAAAGCACTAGCCTCAACAACAGCAATGGTAATTCGTAAATTTATATGGGAACATATTATTTGTAGATTCGGATTACCATTACGCATTATCTCCGACAACGGCACAAACTTCACTTCAGAGGATCTTCAGAAATGGTTCAATGAAATGAAGATTGAGCACAATTTTGCTTCTGTGGCCCACCCACAAGCAAACGGTCAAGTTGAAAGTATCAACAAACAGATAGTTGACGGCATTAAAGCGCGACTTGGCACAGCGCGCAGGGGATGGGTTGACGAACTCCCCAGCATCTTATGGGCCCATCGTACAATGCCAAAGACTAGCACGGGAGAAACTCCATACAGCCTGGTCTACGGGTCTGAAGCGGTAATCCCAGCCGAAATGGGTCTTCCATCACCGCGTATGCTAGCTATGGAAAAACAAAACAACGAGCAAGAACAAACAATGGATTTAGACCTTCTTGAAGAAAGACGCGAGAACGCTGCCATCACAGAAGCAAGGTACAAATCCAAACTTGAAAAATATTACAACGCGCGCGTCCGCGTGTGTACCTTTGTCCCCGGTGATTTCGTCTTGCGCGATAATGAAGCGTCAAACGCTGAAAAACCGGGCAAATTAGCGCCAAAATGGGAAGGACCATACGTCATCAATGAGGTCCTAGGCAAAGGGGCATATACCCTAAAAAGAATTGACGGGACTCTAGTTCCACGCACCTGGAACACGCAACAGTTGCGCAGGTGTTACATATAGGTCAAATCATTCACAGGCAATGTATTTCCTATTTACACTTGTATTACGAGCCTCGCGCTTTATCAATACAAACATTATTTTCATACTTGTTACTGTTTGTTACAAATTGCATGAAATTCTTTTGGTTTGCGCGAAAACAAAATGGTAAATATTGTTCACCTCATGAACAGTCTGAGAAAAGCGCAACAAAAGCGCACATTCTGACAAACGTTCACACATGAGCACAATACCATCTCTCATTCGCTCTACCTGATCAAAGCAATTAAAACACATGCAACATATTGTAATCCAAACATACAAAAACAAACCCCACAGGGACAATAGTATACCAACATATACACATCATCAAAAGTGTAGCACAAACACTTAACAAGATCATGACAATGATCTTCAAAAAAAAAATCTTTGTTCAATACCAGATTTACAAAAAGCAGTAACAAAGAACGAGAACTAGCCCTAAGGTTAAACACCTAACCAGCATCGAGACCATCATTGACGGCAGGCATCTGCTCACACCGACGAGTTTACCGGCGTTGATATACCAACCAGCATCCTCCTTTCTGGATCATCGGAAAGCGAGCTATCAAGCCATCAGCATCTAGCACAGTACTACCATCATCAGTGACTCCTTTGTGCTGAAGAACCTTACAGCCAGAACCAACAGCCACCGGAGAAACAGGTTTGACCGGATTCTTTGCCGTAACAGCAACTAAAGGTGGTGAACTAGAAAGAAGCATGAGGCCTTCAGCAGCCTCGTAAACCCTAAAAACATCCAACAACAGACGAGTATGGTAAGAACGTTTCATCTTCTTTGCCAAAAATCAACAAGAAGCCAGGTGTCTTGAATGTACATATATATAGAAGAGCCCAACTTCGAGAAAGGAGAAATCTAATTATCATGATTAACTGTCAGCAAAACATCACATCCAAACGACGCTACAGGAACCAGGGTCATATCCCCATTAATGAAGTCTGACAGAGCGCCATTACGTATCCCAATATAAGAAGACAAACTCTCGCAAAAACCAACTTTTACTACCAACTGACGTCATTACACGTCAAGGTATGATTACAAAAGAACAAAAGTCATAATTTTCCTTAAAAAACTCCCCTTTTAACAAAATTAAATCATCTCATGGAAGATTCTTTGTTTTCCGCGCCTAAAACCATTTCCCTCTTATAAGTCCAGTGCTCCACTTACTTGCATAAGTGCAACCCTAGACTGGGGGGACTTGAAGGGGTAAGGTCCCAAAAACCTCACAATAAGTACATGGGACCATACCACAACCTTCTTTCCAGCCCTGTACCTTGCGCGGCCGCGCACTGGTCTCACAAGTAAAGACTTAAAGAACAGTCAACAGTCAACACTCGCGCGCCCAAAGGAAATCATAAATCCTTGCGCTTTCTCCCATAGACAAAGGATGAAATTCCTAAAATAAATACTTCCACTTAAATATCCAGACTTGGATGCTATTTACCCAGACTTGGAATTTATTTATTCACCTGTCTCCACACGATAATGTGCCACACCAGATTACAGCAATAATCTTCTAGAAGAAGTACAAATCGTGCACCACCAAGACGGTTATAACCGTCTGGAAACGTGTCGCCATCCCAGGCATCCCTGAAACCACAACGAAAGCATGTAATTGGAGAGTAATCTCCACTTGATCACTTTACACGTGGCAAATCCCCAGCCTTCGATCTGAGCCACGATCCGTGTGCTCTCACGTTGGATCCAGAAGCTTGACGGAAGGAAATGTAACCGCTTACGGGGTTAGCATCTTCCGTTAACTTTTCACTAACAGGTTTTCCCGCCTAAACGACTCCCGGCTATAAATATGAGAAACAACCCAGGTATGAATTCAAGTTACACACACTTCTCAAATACATCTTCTTCCTCATTACCCATACTTATTCTCACACCGGATTCGGGTCAAGGAGAGAACCCTCTTCTCCCCTTGGCGAGGCTAACGGTGCTCTTTTTTGCAGAATTATCGGAGAAAAAGACCAGTTGTACCTGAATCAATCGAGAGGAAACTAATCTTTTATGCGGACTCAAACCCCCTAGATATTTTGGTTCCGACCATTTATCTAGTGTTTCTTCAATACCCGTACATGCTTTAAGTGCAACAAAGTTGGACACATTGCACGAAAGTGCACCAACTTAAAGCCTAAGTCTGAAGTTGTTGAGAGTCAGAAAAAGAAAGTTGATGCAAAAGGGCAAAGCTCCAATGATTGTTGAGAAGAAAGTTTTGAAAAATGATAACATCAAAATCAAAACTGAACCCATAAAGGATGTGGTAACTAAAACTGATAAATTTTACAAATGGGTTGCTTCGCCTCAACAAGCATGGAAGCCATAATCAGTTGAAAAGAAACCAAGTTCTCCAAAACCAAAGGTGTATGAGACTGCAAAATCATCATCTTCAACTGAGAAGATGTATGTACCTTTAGATTACTATGAGAAACTTGAAAAACAAATGTCTACTACTTCTGAAAAGAAGGATGTACCAAAGAAAGACCAATCATATGGTCAACCTCCTAAAAATGATTTCTTTTTATACAAAGAGGTTGAGTTTGGGTCTGAAGAGAGCTTAAAGATGAAGAACAAGAATTTTCCGCCACTATACATTGCAAAAACTCATATCAATGTCAAGCTACCTGAGTCAAAAGAGGCTTGGGTGGCATCAAAATCTAACTAAGTATTTGTGATATGTGCAGGAGCTTCCAAGATCCGTTTCACGTTGGATTATGGATAGTGGAGCTTCTCGGCACATGACGGGGAAGAAGACCTTACTGTACGATGTTCGAGGGTTTAATGGAGGATATGTGGGATTTGCAGGAAATCAAAGTGGTCGAATAGTTGGTGAAGGAACTTTATCAAATGGTATTGTCACGTTTGAAACAGTAAACTACATTGCCGAGCTTGAAAACAATCTTCTGAGCATTTCTCAGATCTGTGATCGTATGTATACAATGCACTTTACGGATAAGGAATGTTTGATATTGAAACCAGGATTTGTTGTTCCCGAAGAGTGGGTTATCATGAGAGCACCTAGAGTTAATGATCTGTACATGTTGGACATGAGTGTAGCAACTACTACCAAGGGTCAGGATCACTGTTTTATGTCAAGAGCAATGGAAAAACAATCGCAATTGTGGCATCGAAAGATGGGTCATATTCACCTGCGAAAAATGAATCACCTGGTGCATATAGAATTAGTAACTGGTGTTCATGTGAAAGGTTTTCATCTGGAAGGGGAGTGCATTAGTTGCGTCAAAGGCAAGCAAAAGAAGAAATCACATCCTAAAAAGAAAGTTAACTCAGTCTCGAGACCGTTAGAGAGACTTCATATGGATCTTTTTGGTCCGGTGAACGGCAAAAGCATTACTTGTGATCTCTACTGTCTAGTAGTAACAGATGACGACTCGAGATTTTCATGGGTATCATTTCTTAAGACAAAAGATGAGACATTGGAAAGTTTGATGACGTTGTTCAGAAAAATTGAAAACTTGTACCAAACCAGAATCAGAAGACTCAGGAGTGATAACGGTACAAAGTTTAAGAACAACAAAATGGAAGAATATTGTGATGAGAGATTTATATTGCAAGAATTTAGTGCTCCTTATACTCCACAACAAAATGGGGTAGCAGAAAGAAAGAATAGGAGGCTAATTGAAACGGCTAGGACGATGCTTGCTGATTCGAAATTACCAGTCAACTTTTGGGCAGAAGTAGTGTCAGCCGCTTGCTATACACTCAACCGGGTTCTTACAGTGAAGAAATTCAACAAGACATGTTTCGAGCTGATCAATAACCGTAAACCTAACCTGAAGTATCTGGAACCGTTTGGGTCTCCCTGTACAGTTCTAGAACCCTTTTGGTAAATTTGGTCCAAAGAGCATTGAAGGAATTTTTGTGGGTTATGCAAGTCCATTGAAAAGAGTCTTGGTTCCAAGCTTGAAGCGGATCATTGAAGCACATAATGTTGAGTGTCAAGGTTATACCATGCCACCTTAGAATCCAGGCGACTCATGGTCATAGGAAGATAAACACCAAGTGGGTGTTCAAGTGCAAGAGGAGCTGAGTCAATTTGAGAAGTGGGAGTGCGGAAATTGGTAGATTTGCCTAATGGTCATAGGAAGATAAACACCAAGTGGGTGTTCAAGTGCAAAAGGGATGATTGAGGGGTTATTATTCGTAACAAAGCTCGACTCATAGTCCAGGGCTTTAGTCAGCAGGAGGGTATAGATTTCACCGAAGTATATGCTCCCGTTGCTAGACTTGAAGCGAACAGAATCTTCCTAGCATTTGCATCCTTGAAAGGTTTTAAAGTTTTTCAGCTAGATGTTAAATCGGATTTTCTCTACGGGAAGGTAAAAGAGGAGGTATATGTCGGACAGCCACCGGGCTTCACCGACCCAATCCACAAAGAAAAGGTCTATTTACTGGATAAAGCGTTGTATGGTTTACACCAGGCCCCGAGAGCCTGGTACGAGACATTGTCTCAACATTTGCTTGCCAACAGCTTCATCCGTGGAAAAGTGAATGCCACTCTCTTCACCAAAGAAGTCGACAGACATCTTCTGATAGTTCAAATATATGTGGACGACATCATATTTGGGTCAACAAATGAAGACCTGTGCAAAGATTTTGAAAAAGTCATGAAGCAAAAATTTGAAATGTCATCGATGGGTGAGATGAAATTCTTCTTGGGGCTTCAGGTTGATCAACTACCCGATGGAATTTTCATTCATCAAACAAAGTATGTTCATGATATCTAAGAGAAATTTGGGATGTCCGGGACTACTCCAGCTTCCACCCCATTAGCGACGAACCATGGGATAAACCCTGATCTCACCGGAGAGAAGGTAGATGAAACAATGTATCGTTCCATGATCGGATCACTGATGTACTTGACAGCTTCAAGACCCGATATTATGTATCCAACCTACCTCGCAACGCGGTTTCAGTCAAGCCCCAGAGCTTTGCATATGGTGATTCTGAAACGAATATTATGCTACCTGAAAGGAACTCCATCACTGGGGTTGTGGTATCCAAGAAAGGTTGATTTCACGCTCGAAGGGTATTCTCACTCCGATTTCGAATGCTGCAAAGTTAACGGTAAGTCAACAACAGCGGGGTGCCAGTTTTTCGGACCACGATTGGTCACCTGGCAATTCAAGAAGCAGACCTATGTCGCTTTATCCACATGTGAAGCCGAGGATGTATCTGCTAGCAGTTGCTGCTCTCAGATCTTGTGGATCCAGCAACAGATGCGAGACTACGGTTTGCAATTTCTTAACACCCCTATCTTTGTTGATAATGAGGCAGCTATAAACGTTACAAAAAAATCTTGTTCATCACGCTAAAACGAAACACATTGAAATTCATCATCACTTCATCCGAGACTGTTTCGAGAAGAAGTTGATACGAATAGAAAAAATCCACACTGACGAACAAAAAGCTGATTTACATACCAAAGCGTTTGATAAAATGCGTTTACAATATCTTTTAAAACTGAAAGGTATGAAGCTTTTATCGGTGTCGGGGGAGATTCTTGGTGTAGATGAAGGTACCACTGTAGATGATGTTGAGAAGCAATCTGCAATGGTTTGTCGATTTTTTACTTGTTTTGGTATTTAGGGGGAGGTAGGTTATATTTTCAGAAAATACAAAAACAGTAAAAATTTTCAAAAATCCAAAAACATGAGATATTTCAAAATCCAAAAACAATAGAAAACGGAAAAAGAGCTTGTGTACAGTTACGGTATGCTAAAGATATGGAAAGTTTAAAAGTTTTAAACAGTCTCGCTAATGATATGTCGGTACGTTTTTACACAATTAGTAGGTTTGTTCGGGATATAAACCCAAATTACAACTTGCATTTTACGTGGGGAACATCTCTCGGATATATGGGTAACCCCTGAAATCTTGTTTGAAAGGCTCTATTTCTGACATACTAGATCTTTGTACGTGGTGATATCTGGGTATTATACCTGGACTTCTGATTTTATGGGAGCAATAGCATAGTCCTCGTATAATACTTTGCACAGCTTTAATCTTAAAGCCCGCCCTCAGCATAAAAAATGATGAAACATTGAAAAATGCTAATCATGTGTTGTTGTAAAAGAAGATCCCCAAAGGGGACCCACCTAAAGTTGAGCCATCATCTCTCTGATTTTGCGGAAGCAATAGCCTGAGCTCTCATGGCCTCAACACTTAACCCCTTACAGATATTACTAGTGTGCACTCACCTGTAAGACTGAATATAGTGGTCTGGATACGGGAGTATATTTTGAGGTGGTACACACGTATAAGCTAAGTCTCTAAAACACTAAATTTGTATCCTGAACAGATTGAAAATTGTGTGAGAATTTAAGTGGATCAGTATATCGGCAATCTAAGTGAATTTTTTAATTCTGAGTATGAAATCAAAGCTTAACGATACTTGTGACTTGTCGATAGTTGATATGATTCCCTAACTCGCTCACCAAAAATATGTTTGTATATAGTTTACATTTACTGCATTTATTTTCTGTCTAACATTCTAGTCTAGAAACTTTATTCAAAATCCAAAAAGATTTTACATTTCTGCTTTATTTTTCCGACAAATCAAAGTGGAAAGCTGATCTTCAGACTCGCAGTTTGAAGAAGATGCAGGAAGTTTCTGAGCTGGATAGTTGAGTTGGGAGCTTATCATGTTAAACATGTAAAAATGAAAAGTCAAAACAAGTTCATTAAGTTGAAACTTTTAATTTTCAGAATAATGTTTTGGAAAATGTTGAACAAAAGTCAGTTTTATTTTGTCTCAGTTCAACCAAGGTCATTAAGTTGGACTTGGTAGACAAATTAAGTGCCTAGGGTCATTAACTTGGATTTAGATACTTAAGTGGATTATTAAAACTGATAAAAACAACAAAAGTAGTCAAAAGGAGAATAGATTATAATGTCAAATTTCTGAGTAGCAGGGAACATGTTTGAATCTATAAAAGTAGGAAAGCAAGATCCCCATGGCAAAGTCTGAACAAAGTTTGAACCAGAATATGATCCCAGCTTAACGAAAGGGGGAGTCTAAAAGTTTCTTGATCAATATTCAAGGGGGAGTTTAAAGGTTGTCAAAGACAAGTTCGAGTGCTAGCTGCTGATGATGATTAGAGATTGAAGAAAAAGAGATTGAAGGATGCTTACAGAGTCAAACAGTTTGGAAAGAGCGAAAAGACTGAGCAAGACTGAAGACTCAACGCCGAAGACTTCGTCAACATCCAAGGGGGAGTCTGTTTGTGCATAAATGTCTGTTAACTTCGTCTTTATTGAGTCTTATGTCTAGATAGGATAAACCAGTGCTCAGAAGGTTAGAAATTAGGTTTTCTCTGTATAAGAGTCATTTCGCACGAAATGGCAAGAAGCATTTCGTACAAAATGGATCAAGCCCATTTCGCAAGAAATGAGTTTTGCTTGTTTCGTACGAAATGAACCATCTATATATAGGAGAGCATGGTTCATCATTTGTAACGATCCGGATTTCAGAGCCGAGGTGCTGCCAATTTTTCAAGTGATTTGTAAAGCTTTGAAATCAATAAAAACAAGATAATTAGGGAGAATCAAGCTGTAATCAAGTTCGTATCATTGATTCTGTCTTCGATATGAATTAAAGCTCTTCTGATCGACTCGTTCAGGTCGCACAACGATCCTACATTCAAAAATGTAAAACAAAAAAAATTAGAAATGATAAGTATCTCAACTAATGATGTATCGGTAGGCTCACAATCAGACTAAAATGTGCAGGATGATACAAACCTAACAGACTTCAAGTCAGGTGGGAAACATTCATTGGCATATGGTCTTGGTACCAAAATTTCGTTTGATTGATTGTCGAGGTTCTGAGATATAAGGTCTTTATGCTGTCTTATCATCTGGGTATCATGGTTGTATCTTTTACAGAAAAATAACGGAGTCGAAGTCTAGATCTTCCATGATACAATACATACGTGTACATATTGCATACGACCTCAATAAGTGATCAACAATCACATGTCCAATCAAAATAAGTGATAATATATCACATTTATCCGGGAGTCAAGTTCGTCTCTTTGTTGTACGTTGTACTGACCTGTTCACGGACTTGCTCCTGTGCCCTCATGCATCTAAAAATCAAGTTCCTCATCAATAAGTGATTTTATCACATAGGGCTTGTTTTCAATCAAAAATAAGTGAGTATCTCACATCTTTTTATACGGTCAAACAGATGATAAACGGTATACTCACCGGTAAGATGAACTCTCGTGCATACCTTGATACGGGAATGTGTCGTGAGTGGATGAACACCGACTTGTAAGTATAACTCTTACCGTAAATCGTGTCTCCTAATTATGATTACATCTGATCAGTTTGAGCTTATGTGGATAACAATATCAATAATCATGGTAGTATACTTATCCAAAGCTTTAAACCGAAACAAAAACCATCTTGACAAAGACCGTATGCTGGTATGATTCCTTTTCCTTGAAACTCCCAAAAAGTTTGACATTGTACAGTCGTTTACTGCTTTTTATTACTTCTCATTAGTTTACCGCACTTTAAATTCTGTTCTAGTGTAAGTTGTAAAGTTCGTTTTTGATTAGCCGAAGTTGATACTTGGAGTTTTCTGCCGAAAAGCCTAAAACTATCATGTTCTAGTGTAAGTTGTAAAGTTCGTTTTAACTTCTTCATAAAATGTCCTTTGCATTTAGTAAACTTGATCATAAGGGAAAATCTGATCCAATCATAAAATCTGTTCAAATTGTGCAATTTCATGACTTGGTAATTTTGGGTAAAAATGTGTCATGAAAAACCCAGAGGCCCACGAAAGACCTAAAAGTCAACGAAAAACCATTCAAGGTCAACCTGTTTCAATCTTGGTCAAAGTTAAAATTTGTCACAGCGAAAAACATGTTTTTCGTCGAGGTCACGACGAAAAACCTTGGGCCTTATGGATTTTCGTCATAGGCTTATTGTTCAAGCCCAACAAGGTTTTTCGTCGAGCCCACAATGTTTTTCGTCGGGGATTGGTTTTTCGTCGAGGGTCAAGTATATAAAGGGGACCCAGTGCTTTTTCAACATCACTTTTCAAACCAAACACCTTGTTCACCTTCTTCCACACTCAAACCCCCATACCCTTCACCGACTTCAAAACCCTCTTCTTTTCTCTGAAATTTTCATTTAATCAAGTTATATAAATGGATCTTTTACCTGTTTCAAATCTTTAAGAACCTCTCTATTTGTTCAAAACAGTTTGACAAACCCTCGGACACCCCTTTATGTTCGATTTCTGCTTATAATACTCTATTTATTTTTCTTGACTCTTGATCAAAACTGATAAAACTAGGGTGTATGTATAGATTTGTACATTGTTTGGGTTTGTGTTTCGGGTACTAAAACAGGGGATGGGTTATTGGTTGATGTTTAAACAGGTTTGGGCATTTTTTTGATCGAAATCATGTCGGTTTTACATCTGGGGTTGTTTTCTTCATGTTTGGGTTTAAACAAAGTGTTCATTGTGTGTGATTTTGTGAATCATTCGTCGATTAACCGTCTGTCGGCGAAAAACCCTTTGTTTCGAAAAACCCCCAAATTGTTGTTCATCGAAAAACCCTAACTGTCGACGAAATACCTTGTTCGACGAAATACATCTTTCTTCATATTCCCTGCGACGAAATACCTATTTAGCAAAGGATTATTTTTCGTCGAAAGCCTGTCGACGAAAAACCAGTGGTCAAAGGTCAATGTTGACTTTGTTTGACCAAGGGTTTATCGCCATGAAGGCATGTTTTTCGTCGCAATGATAGTCTTTCGTCGTCCCATACTTAGAATTTTTTTTTTCAGTTTGTGTGTCTTTCACAGAAGATGTGTATATGCATGTTGACGGTCCACTTCATACACAAACATGTATACACATATGTCTATTGCACATATTATGACATCATGACTTACAGTGGATGATTTCGAATACAGAATGGCACCAAAAGAAAAGAAACATTAGCCCGCGACTAAGTAAACTGGCAAACCGGAAGAACAAGTCATATCCGAAAAACGTCACAACTTGATTGCCTACCTTGACCCTGAAGGGAAGATTGCGGAACTGAAGTAGATCACTCAGTGGATAAGGGAATCTCGGATAAACAAGGCCATCACTTTTTCAACTCTGGTTTACAAGTTGCCCATCAAAGAATTCTGGAACTCAGCGAGCGTTATCGAAGTTGATGGAACTGAGCTTATACAAGGGCGAGTTAATGCAGTGAATGTGAATGTCTCTCCGGATATCTTAAACATTGTACTGGAACTTCAAGATGATCCGAATGCACCGTATTCTATTCCAATCATGTGCACTCACGGTTGTTTGCTTAGAATGAAGTGTACCGGTGATATTTTCAGCAGTCAAATCAACAAAGGAGATTTGCCAATGCGCTACAAGTTTCTACTACACGTACTCATTCAATGTATTAGCAACAAACGTGCTGGATACGACATGGCAGGCAATGATCTAATGGGACTCATGGTGGCTTTAGTGCTGAACAAGCCGTTTAGCATTTCGAAGTTCATTTATGCCAACATGAAGGAAAATATGAAAAGAACCGGTGGTCGTACAACAGGGAATAAGTTCTGGATGTATCCTTGTTTTCTACAAATGATCATGAATGTCCAGCATCCTGATCTTCCGAAAGCCGATGATGACATTCTGAAGATAGATACGATGATCGAGGATTCACTAAAGATATTCAGGGGCGTTGCAACGAATAGATACAAAGAAAGCAAGCCGCTAAGAAAGTTGATCAGTGCTCTTGATAAGACTGACTACATCGCTCCTGAAAATGACAAATGGCGTCACAGTGACAGCCAATCTGACGATGAGGAGCCGAAATTGAAAAAGATGATGGAAGATAAATTTGGACGAAAGGATTCGGATTCCTCCGACAGTGATGATGATGGTGATGATGAAGGTGGTGATGGTGGAGATGCTGGTGCTGTTGGTGCATCTACTGCTGGTACAGCTGGTGCTAATTCAGCTGGAGATGATGAAGAGGATACTGAATCGGATAATAATGTACCTGAGCCTGGATATGAGTTCTATCTCGATGAACGTGTTGTAAGGAAGGTCAGGAAGATTAGACAAGAGGATGATTCTAATTACGTTCCTTCGGATACCGAAGCTGAACATTTGAAGAGAAAGCAAATTGCAGCGCGTCGAAAGAAGAAGGCAAGAAAGTACATCGGTTCTTCATCTGTGCAGCAGTCCGTTCCACAGCAAGAACCTACTCAAGAAGCAGAAATGAATCCAAACCTTTGATTCACGGCCGATGAGGCTGCTACTTTTATCTCATCTCCTCCAAGGTCATCCGAACCAACTCCTATGGTCACTTCAACTCCTGAAACTCCAACAGTGACACCTAAGAACCAGCTCGCTCAATTGCATCGACCATTCAGGCAATGAATTCTCAGCCGACCTCAGAGCGCAGACAAAGTAGATTCTCTCAGATGCGGCAAGATGAAAAGATAGATTTCCTATTTTCTCAACTGCAAGCTGCTGCATGTCAAATCGATAGACAATTGGCCGTGATCAACGTTACAAGAGGCGACATGATCAAACAACAGTTGGAGATAAATACGTTGAATTCCACTGTTGGTCGTCAACAAGCAGAGATCACACGCCAACAAGCAGAGATTGAGCAACTAAAAGCTGAGAATGCACGCTTGAAGGCTGCTGATGAAGAAAGAGAGCGTCAGTTTCAACAAATGCGAGCTGCGGATAATGCTCGTGGTATGGACATGAACCACTTGAAAGAAAGAAGCACCGAGGTTCATAGGTTGGCCGAAGCTCTTAAAGAAAAGCACGATGACATGAAAGAGTGGTACCACATCCGCAATAACAAGATAACAGATGGGGTCAAAAGAATTACTGATGGCTTTGAGTTTGTAAGAAAGCCCGTCAACATTCTGTGGGGTGACCGATGCAAGCAACAGGAAGTCTTAAAGAAACAGGATCATGATTCTAAGGACCCGGGTAACCCTGACCCTTCTGCGACATCTGAGCAACCGCCAGCCACTGCATCTACTGAAATTGTTGTCTTCCAGCCTTCACAGCTTGAATCGGTACAAGGA
>JARYGA010058695.1:0-17854 GCA_030545235.1 Helianthus tuberosus | reverse complement strand
AACTACGGTCCTGATAAAAATTCCGCTGCCAAACAAGATAAAACACAGATACCACCAAAACTGGCCGCGGCCGCCCGTTCCGGGGTTGTTAGGGGACGGGGGTTGCGACAGAAGGTGGTATCAGAGCTAAGCCACTAATTCAGCCACAGAAGTGTTCTGCTGACACCAAGATATCATTCAAAGTGTTAGGAAATAAATTACGGAAATACGTGCATAATTGTATATTATTATTGTGTGTTATTTGACTATTTGTTAGTTTACAGTATGAGCGACCAAGGACCTTTCGACGCCTACCGTCAGTTATCCAGCTCACCTAGAAGCGAAGGCACCTCTTCACAGCCTGCCCTCTCAGGGTATTCAGCTGATAATGAAGATGGGATATTCGTGTTTAAGGCTCAGTCTGAAGAGTCATTCCCTCCTAAAAAGAGAGGATGGTTCAGTAGGGATTTTAGAAAATGTGCAAGAACTCCGAACCTGCACCCCCAGTGAGTGCAGAAAATGTGCAAGAACTCCGAACCTTTGGAGAAGAGATTTTAGAAAGTAGCGAGAGGATGAGGCAGGTTGGAGAGCGACTCGTCTGGAAGTATGACGAGCGCAATATGGAGTTCTGGATGAACCCATATCAGTGAAGGTGATGGTGGTGGTAGTAATAATAATATAATAATAAAATAATATATATATAATATGTGTGTACGTTTGAAAAAAAAATATAGATAATAGTTACGGATGCCTACTAGTATTGTAATTTTAAATTCCAGTTCTGGTTTGTATTAGATGCATACTATATAAGAAAAAGTAAGTCGCAATGTTCGACGTTTTTGATCAATATGCGTATTGTGTGATTGGTTGTATTAAATATTATCATGTGATATTAATACGTGATAAATGTTTAAAATTCAGATGGCCGAACAAGTGAATCAAGAGAACCCAGATAATAACCCGGAAAACCAGAATGACAATAATCCGAATAACGATAACCCGAACAATGATAACAATGGAAACCAAGTGGATAACAGTGTCATCCAACACATAGTGGCACAAGGAATAATAGATGCGATGCCATATATTATTCAAACAGTTAGGGAAGCAGATAATAAAAGTAATCATAGCAGTAAATGACCCACTGAACCAGAAAACAGCGTGGACAATGGACCCATACTTCAAGTGCCCATTCCCAAAAGAAGAAGAACCATGCTTCATGGTTGTTCTTATAAAGAATTATGGTCTTGTAAACCAATGGAATTCTCGGGCAATGAAGGAGCTATTGCAGCCTAATGCTAGATAGAAAAGACTGAGGCAGTCCTGAAAATAAGCAAGTGTGCGGAAGAGGATAAGATAATGTTTGCTTCCAATCTGTTTAAGAACTCGGCACTAGAATGGTGGAATACTATCCTCCAATCTAGGGGAAGTGACAGGGTTTACAATATGGAATGGGAGGAATTTAAGAGCATGATGGAAAGGAAATTATGCCCTCCCAATGAAAAGGAACAAATAGCAAATAAATTCCTAAACCTTAGAATGACTGGAGTGGATAGTAAGGGGTACACTACGTTATTCTTTGAATATGCTAGAATAGTACCAACCCTTGCATCACCTGAACCCGTATTAATCTCCCGTTACATCTGGGGATTAATTAGTGAGATTAGGCATGTAGTCAAGGCCGCTAGACCTCAAACTATAGAAGAAGCTGTAGAACTAGTAAATACCTTGACAGATGAGTTAGTACGTACACGAGAAGAAGATCAGAGGAGAAACCTAGCTCAAAGTCTTACCCAAGAATTTCGCTACGGTAATTCCAACCGAGGGAGAAATGTAGGTTCTACCTCTGCACCCTACTGCAAAGCCTGCAAGAAAAAACATTCGGGAAAATGCTCCACCTACTGCAATTTCTGTAAGATACCAGGACACAAGGAGGAAGATTGTAGGAGTGTAGGATCGTTGTGACGACCAAACGAGTTGACCAGAAGAGTTCTAGATCAATACGAAAGGCGGAAACAGACGTATTGATGTTGATTCAGCTTGTAATGCACTTAGAAGTAGTTTAACTGTCTCTTGTATTGATTTGCTAGCTTGACACGGTCTGGAGACACTTCGGCAGAGCTTCGCTACCGGAATAACAAAGTTACAAATGAAAGACCCAAGTCACCTATTTATAGGAAATCCACTTCGCACGAACAAGTATTGTCCAGTTCGCATGAACTGGTTCTTGTCCAGTTCGCACGAACTGCCAGTTCGTACGAATTGGTCAATTCCGTACTGTTTTCCATTTTTCTGGAACTACGTGACTTGTTCTATCTAATCTATTACAAGACTCGAAATAAGACGAAGTCGACAGACATATGCACCAACAGACTCCCCCTTGGATGTTGACGAAGTCTTCGGTGTCGAGTCTTCAGTATGACGAGTCTTCAGCCTTGATCAGTCTTCTCGCTCTCTCCAAAGTATCTAACACTGTATGCATCCTTCAATCTCTTTCTTTCTCTCGCTCATCAGCATCAACAGCTTTTATCTTGAACACAGTTCCAGGATCAGAAACTGCCTCTTACATCTTCAGAGTCCCTCTTGGATGTTCATCCAAAATCTTCAGTATTAGCAGACAAGATTTAAACCTGGCTTTAATGTCTTCAGACTCCCCCTTTCGATAAGCTGGGATCGCAGTCTGGAATAGCTCTCGTTCTAGAATCGAATCCTGGCTCAAACTCTGCTCATCACACTTTGCAGCTTTCTCAGGTTCAGGACCGTTGCCTAGCTCTCCGTAGCCACATAATCTAGAACCTGGCTTTAATCTGCATATGCTTAGGAGTCGAAATCTAGCTGCTTTTACCTGCACAACCTCTACCCAAAAGTAAGATTTTACAGTTTTAAAATTTAACAACTTTAAACACCACTTGTAGATATCAATCTCAAAACATCACTTATTAGATTATGACATTTTTCAAATTATCTCAAACTTTTAACTTCAATTTTCATCTCAAACACACTCTCCCAAACCACTGTTGTTCATCATGTTTAGCACTCGGAATTTTAAAAATCAGCTTTCCAACATCAGTTGTCGAAAATAAGATGAAATAAAATCTTTTTGATTTTTCAAAATTTTATGCTAAAACACAATCTTTTTGGATTTTTGTTTTTAATGAAAAGCAGTAAAGAAATATTTACAGACAATATTTTTGTGAGTTTGCGTAAGAGAATCATATCAGTTTATGACAAATCACTAGCACCGTTGAGCTTTAAACACTTTAAGATCTAAATGATTCACTTAGATTGTCAGTATACTGATCCACTTAAATTTTCACACAAAGTTCAATTTTTTCGAGATACGAGATTAGTGTTTTAATGAACTTAAACTTATTCGCGTGTCCCACCTCAGAATATACTCCCGTATCCAGACTCCTATATTCAGTCTTACAGGTGAATGTACACTAATGATATCTATAAGGGGTGAATGCGAGACCATGAGAGCCCAGGCTATTGCTTTCGCAAAATCAGAGAGATGATGGTTCGACTTTAGGTGTGTCCCCCTTGGGGATCTTCTTTTCAACAACACATGATTAGCATTTTTCAATGTTTCATCATTTTTTATGCTGAGGGTGGGCTTTATGATTAAAGCTGTGCAAAGTATTATACGAGGACTAGGCTATTGCTCCCGCAAAATCAGAAGTCCTGGTATAATACCCCAGATATCTCCACGCACAAAGACCTAGTATGTCAGAAATAGAAACCCTTTCAAACAAGATTTCAGGGGTTACCCATATATCCGAGAGATGTTCCCCACGAACTAAGTAAGTATATGATATTTAGGTTTATATATCGAAAACAATCTACTAAGCGTGTAAAAACCTACTGGCATATCATCAGTGAGACCGTTTATCACATTTTAACTTTCCAATTCTTTAGCGTACTGTGATTGTCTACTGATGTACTATCATTTCCTCTTTTTTCACAACAAAACTCTTTTTTTATTTTTATCATGTTTTTGGCTTTTTCAAATTTTCTTAATGTTTTTGGATTTTCGGAAATTTCTTACTCCCCCTAAAATTCAAAACCATTTAAAGAAAATTTGACAAACCGATGTGAATTGCTTCAAATCGCCATCCACTTGGCGTAAACAATCAGAACTCCCCCTGACAACAAACTATTTTCCCATTATGATTTCAAAACACTTAAGTTTGTTTTAATCAAATGGTTTTTCCGGAAAATTAGTTTTATTGTAACCATTTGTAGGATTGGGGTTTCATTCAACATTTTGTTCTTTCAACCACTTGTGAATGAAAGTTAAATCAAATTTAACTTAATGACCTTGATTAACCACTTGTAGGTTCTTATCAATAATACCATTTGTAAATTGAAATATGACAATTTCGAATTTTTCAAGAAAGATGCCGATTCATGCTCCACGATTACCAACTTGGGAGCTCCGGCAAGTCAGGATTTTTATTCATAGAGATTCTCCCAAGCCTGACGGTCCTTGGGAGATTCTGAGTCATCAACACTCGGTTTCTTTCGTTTCTTCTTCTTTTTATAAAATTCCTTTACCCCTTTGACCTTCCCGTCAACCATTTTTCCAAAAATATTTAGAACTTTGGGGTTAAAAACTTTTTCAACATCAAATTCTTTTTTTTCAGAAAAAAATTGATTTAAAATCTTAATTTTCCAACTTTTGATTTTAAATTTTCAGCCCGCAATGGTGGAAAATTTTCATCATCCAGTGGCGGAACTGAATTTTTTCTTTTTAGCTCAACTAGTGGCTCTTCTGACTTTGATGAATTAGATTCATTGCTAGAACTAACATTTGATTTCTTAACAACCGACTTGTGGTTGTTCAGATTCACTTTTCTTTTGTAAAAACTTTTTGAACACTCACCAACCTCAAATTTTGAATTTCTGAAAACTTTAAATTGTTTGGTTGGTGGTTCATTTTCAACCATCTTTTCTTTCAATTTTTCAGAGACTCCCTGTTTTGTGTTGGTTGCCTTTGGACAGTTCAAAGCGATGTGACCAACTATTTGACATTGATAACAGGTTCTCATTTCCTTCTTCTGATGTTGCTCATCATTTTTCATTCCCTCTTGCTTCTTTGCAAGGAATTCTTTGTTCGATTGCTTCCAGAATGAGCTCTTTTCTTCTTCTTCTTCAGAACTTGTCCCTGAAACAAAATTAGTTTTTGGTTTATAAATTTTCTCATTTTTATGATTTTCTGGTGGAATAAAACCTAAACCTTTCTTTTTGAAATTACCGTTATGGTTTGGTTTCTTTTGAAAACCCGAACCAGAACTGTAACCTTTTTTCTTGTTTAACCTTTGTTGAACTCTTGAAGTGTATTTTTTAGGTTTTTCAGAAAGATTTACATCTTTTATTTTAGAAATATTAATTTCTGTTAGTTTGAAAACCTTGTTAATCATTTCAGTTTTAACACCTCTTATTGGAAATTCTTCATTAGAATATAATTTGTCAGAATCATTCAAAGTATATGCTACTTTGAATGTTTCGTCATTCAAATTATTTTGTGACATCAGAAAATCTTTATTGTAAACTCTTTTGTCCTTTTCAACTGTTGGACTTGAAGTTTCAGACTTTGACTTTGACTTTGAACTCTTAGATTCAGACTTTGACTCTGACTCCTCATCCTTATCCAACACCTGATCGACCACCTTCTTTATTAACTCAGACTCATGATCAGTGTCGGATGATGTGAAAGTGACATCAATGTTGTCTGGCAATCCATCTGAAGGTTCAGATTCCCACTTTAAGTTGGTTGCCTTTTTGACTCTTTCTGAATTAGGATTTCGTGGAGAATATCCATTTTCAAGCGGAGGTGGACACTTTGTATAATTGGTACTATGTTTCTTACAAGTATCCTTTACTTCAGTATCCTCTTCTTCAAATGCTTTCATGCCTTCTACTGTAGGATAAATCCTGTCAATCACATAAGAAGCACATGAGTAACTTCTCAATAACCTGTTTACCCTTTCAGTTTCTATCCTCTGGGTTTCCAATTTTTGTTCAAGTACAGCACATTTCTCAATGTAATTATTGATGATTTTCTGCTTTGTCATGAACGCTCCATTGAGTGTCTTCATAGCTAACGCTTGTTCACTGCTTGACATGTTGTATTGATTCATAGCTTTGTTTAAAACATCATAAGATTCTTTCAGTCTGTTCATGTTATGAATCAATTTGTTGTTGTGCCTTTTCACAGTATCACAATTTTCACATTTCTCAGGTATCTTTTCTGCATCAGCTTTCTTTTCAACCTTGAAAACTGGAATTTCTTTAACCTGCTTCTTTATCACTCGAACATATTCATCATCACTGTCATCTTGTTTTTTAACCTTCTTCTTTATCACTCGAACATTTTCATCATCACTGTCATCTTTCGTAGCTTTTATTTCTTTGTTCTCTTTCATTTTACCTGCATAATATGAATTATCATCATCACTGTCATCTTTTTCTTTAACAGTTGCTGCTTTATGATTCTTCTTTTTCGCAGCTTGTTTTTCTTTGATCTTTTCCATTTTACCTACAAAAAACAAATCATCATCATCACTATTAGTTGAAAATATTCTTTGATAATATTTAAGTTTTCGAATTTCTTCGGCATCATCATCACTCTCTTCAAAAATTGATGCTTTTCTTGAAACCTTTTTTGTTGAAACTGAATCTTCTTCTTTCTTTTTCGGACTGAATTGCTGAGATTGGTAATAAGCATACGCCATTTCTTCTTCAGCAGTTGAATCTTCATAAATTTGAGCAACAAATGCTTTAGAAACTGAAGGTCTATTAGGATCATAATTATCCCAACTAAAACATTCTGGAAGTCTTTCATCTTCTTGATCTATCAGTCCTAGACAAACTTTCTTTGATGGCTCTTCCTTCCTAGCATGTGAAGTTTGTGGCAATTGTTGTTGATGCGGAGCAACTTGATGATAAATCGCTTTTCGATGATAATCATTGTTGCCGAACGGATTTTGAGCTCCACTTGCTTCGCGATTCGTGCATTCTCGTTTAAAGTGCCCCTTTTCCCTGCAACGAAAACAAGTAACTTTAGATTTATCAAAACCTAAAGGTGAAGTTCCAGCATCACGGAAATCATCTATTCCAGTGATCTGTTTAAACTTCTCAGCTCTTCTCAACACGCTCGCTAAACACCACTTAATATCCATAAGTTCCATCTCCTCAGCATCAATCTGATCGTAATCCTCTTTTGTCAACATTGGATTTCCGATCCTTCCTGCAACTAAACTCTCATAAGACTCTAACACGGTTACCAACAAAGACATATGACCTTTGGCTACTTCTTCAGAGAAATTCTGACTGTTCTGAAGATGTAATGCAATGTTACAGTTTAGCACTTGACCTTTACTGTCGTATGAGCTTTGCGATTTAGAACTGGTTGCTGAAAACTCTTGATCAAATGATGGATATGAATAAAATTCATTATTGTTGTTCGATCCTCGAGATGATCTTCCAGAAGAACTTTTTGCATTAAATGCAGTTTCGATCTTTGGTGCAATGTTGGTCCTATCACTAGTACCTCCTTTGTAATATAGACCAATGTCTTGTTCACCATTAAAGTCCTTCATTCTCGCCATCTTCCGTTGTTCCATCTCTTGAACTTCGAGTTTTTCAATAAACTGGCTCAACGTTAGATTTTCAAATTCATCATTATTCTTCAACATTATAAGATACGTGCCCCAAACATCTTGTGGCAACGCATCGGCCAACTTTTCAATCCATTCTTCTTTATCTTTCTTGATGTCCAATCTCTTCATGTTAACCACCAAATTGCAATATCTTTCAATAATCTGCTTGGTGTTTTCAGTTTTTAATCCACGAAATAGATCAAATTCTTTCTTTAAAAGTGATTTTTTGTTCTTGATCATGTCTTAACTTCCAACAAACTTCGTTTTTAGTGCTTTCCATATTGAGTGTGCACTTCTGTTGTGTTGTAATAAAATCAAGATTTCTTCCTTAATGGCTTGTTGCAATATACTGATCATCATCTTTTCGCTTTTGTATTTCTTTTTCTGATCATCACTTAGATCTTTAATAGCAACATTCTCTCCGTCATCATCAGTCGGTCTAATATATCGTTGTTCAACACATTCCCATGCATCTAAGTGATTTGCTTGAACCCAATTTTCAAAACGCTCCTCCCATCCACTACACTCCTCAATATTCATGAGCTTAGGCGGTTTTTGCATGGTTCCCATTTCATTTTCTAAGTTCGCATTCTGAGCAATAGTGATCGGAGTTGCAAATGCGTTGTAAAATTCGTTTTCCATGTTTAGGTTTTAAAAATTCACAAACTCAGAATTTTAAACGAACTGAAGACTTGAAACGAACTGGATGTTTCAACCGATCTGACACTGGTACTAGTTCACTTAGATCTTCACTTAGATCTTTAATAGCAACATTCTCTCCGTCATCATCAGTCGGTCTAATATATCGTTGTTCAACACATTCCCATGCATCTAAGTGATTTGCTTGAACCCAATTTTCAAAACGCTCCTCCCATCCACTATACTCCTCAATATTCATGAGCTTCGGCGGTTTTTGCATGGTTCCTATTTCATTTTCTAAGTTCGCATTCTGAGCAATAGTGATCGGAGTTGCAAATGCGTTGTAAAATTCGTTTTCCATGTTTAGGTTTTAAAAATTCACAAACTGGATGTTTCAACCGATCTGACACTGGTACTAGTTCACTTCGTGCGAACTGGAATACACAAACTCAAAGGAATTGAACCTCTTGCGAACTGGATCCTATCTCAATCCGTGCGAACTGGTCTATTTCAAACGAGTTGAACCTCTTGCGAACTGGATCCTATCTCAATCCGTGCGAACTGGTCTATCAAACAAATTGACCTTCTACGTGCGAACTGAATGAACCTCAAACAACCTGACCCACTTCGTGCGACCTAGTTCAAACGAACTGGACAACTTTCAAACGACCTGTGACTCATTTCGTGCGAACTGACTGAAATTCCATACGACCTGGCTCATCTTTCATACGAACTGGGTTCAATCCTGTTCAATTCGTGCGAACTGGAGCTCTAATTCAAACGAACTGAAACATCTCCGAACGATCTGATGAGTTTTTGTCAAAATTGATCATGTTTTAGGTCGATTTTAGGTCTGATTCGTTCAAGGATTGATTAAAACAGTGTTTCGCGTATTATATGTGAAAATCAGTCCATTTTATCCGTGAAATCGTGATTAATTTTGAAAAATCTTGTAGAAAGTGAGTAGAAATGAGTAGAAATCAGAATTTTTGATGAAAACAAGCTGAAATGGTAAGAACTCTTCCTCCTGAGCTCTGATACCACTTGTTGGATCGTTGTGACGACCAAACGAGTCGATCAAAAGAGTTCTAGATCAATACGAAAGGCGGAAATAGACGTATTGATGTTGATTCAGCTTGTAATGCACTTAGAAGTAGTTTAACTGTCTCTTGTATTGATTTGCTAGCTTTACACGGTCTGGAGACACTTCGGCAGAGCTTCGCTACCGGAATAACAAAGTTACAAATGAAAGACCCAAGTCACCTATTTATAGGAAATCCACTTCGCACGAACATGTATTGTCCAGTTCGCACGAACTGGTTCTTGTCCAGTTCGCACGAACTGCCAGTTCGCACGAACTGCCAGTTCGTATGAACTGGTCAATTCCGTATTGTTTTCCATTTTTCTCGAACTACGTGACTTGTTCTATCTAATCTATTACAAGACTCGAAACAAGACGAAGTCGACAGACATATGCACCAACAAGGAGGAAACCTAATAATGGAATGAGCTTCAAATGTGGAGAAAAAGGTCACATCAAGCCGAATTGTCCGAAACTAGTTCCAGCCATGGGCAACAAGAACACTAAAAATGCTAGAGCATTTATTCTGACTGTAGATGAAGCCAAGATGATTCCGGACGTGATAGCCGGTATGTTTTTAGTTAATGATGTTTTTGCTAAAGTATTATTTGACACTGGTGCGAACCAAAGTTTTATTAATACTTCATTTTGCAAAATTCTCAATCAACCATTAACTAAACTCCCACAAGAATGTCTAGTAGAAACAGCAAAGAGAGAAAACGTTAGAATTTCTGAAATCTTGCAGGGAGCAAGAATAGAATTTTTAAATCAAAGGTTTATTGCAAACCTTTATCCAATGAATCTGGCAGGATTTGATGTTGTATTAGGAATGGATTGGTTAATAGCCAATAAAGCCAATATTTTATGTGATCAAAAGTCAATTCAAGTAAATTCACCAAAGGGTGAAAAGATTATAATTAAAGGAGATAAGCCCTCTAGATCCACGAAATTCATC
Organism: Helianthus tuberosus; assembly: GCA_030545235.1. Taxonomy (NCBI): domain Eukaryota; kingdom Viridiplantae; phylum Streptophyta; class Magnoliopsida; order Asterales; family Asteraceae; genus Helianthus; species Helianthus tuberosus. Next base: position 7,536 of record JARYGA010058695.1, on the reverse strand, counting down.
TCTGTAATGAAAACAACAGGTTATATAAGAAAAAGATCATTAGTGTATTTAATTTCCATAATCACTAACACTAAAGGAAAAGAACTGAAAGATATTCCAGTAGTATCTCAGTTTTCAGATGTATTTCCAGAAGAATTACCAGGACTACCGCCAGACAGGGAAGTTGAATTCAAGATTCATCTACTACCAGGGGCAACACCAATTACCAAGGCACCTTACCGTTTGGCACCCGCAGAAATGCAGGAACTGAAGAAACAGTTAGACGAATTGTTGGAAAAAGGATTCATACAGCCAAGCTCATCGCCATGGGGAGCACCGATACTGTTCGTCAAAAAGAAAGACGGATCGATGCGTATGTGCATTGACTACCGCGAATTGAACAAGGTCACGATCAAGAATCGGTATCCATTACCAAGAAGTGATGATCTGTTCGATCAATTGCAAAGAGCTCGATTTTTCTCAAAAAATCGATCTACGGTCAGGATATCATCAATTAAAGGTACAGGAAGAGGACATTCCTAAGACCATATTTCGAACAAGGTATGGTCATTATGAATTTACTGTCATGCCATTTGATTTAACCAATGCACCAGCTGCATTTATGGATAGGATGAACCGAATATGTAAGCCATATTTGGATAAATTCATAATTGTCTTTATAGATGATATTCTCATTTACTCTAAGAGTAAAAAGGAACATGCAAATCATTTATACGCACTTTTGAGTTTATTAAGGAAAGAAAAGCTTTATGCTAAGTTTTCAAAGTGCGAGTTCTGGTTAGAACAGGTACAGTTTCTTGGACATCTAGTCAATCATGAAGGAATTCATGTGGATCCCACCAAGATCGAGGCAATTACGAAATGGAAAACCCCTGAGTCACCAACCGAGGTTAGAAGTTTCTTAGGATTGGCCGGTTATTATAGAAGATTTATTCGAGATTTTTCTAGAATAGCCATTCCCTTAACTAAGTTAACCTATAAATCTGTTAAGTTTGAATGGGGACCAAAACAAGAAGAAGCCTTTAGAGTACTTAAGCAAAGATTAACCAAGACACCCATACTAGCGTTACCAGAAGGAACTGAAGACTTTGTAGTCTATTGTGACGCTTCTAAGTTAGGTTATGGTTGTGTGTTAATGCAACGACAAAAGGTTATAGCCTATGCATCTAGACAACTTAAGAATCATGAAGAGAATTATTCAACTCATGATTTAGAATTAGGAGCCATAATTTTGCTCTGAAAATTTGGAGACATTACCTTTACGGTAGTAAGATTACCATTTTTACAGATCATAAGAGTTTAAGGTATGTTTTCGGGCAAAATGAATTGAATATGAGACAAAGACGCTGGATGGAGATTCTTAGTGATTATGATTGTAATATCCAGTATCATGCAGGAAAAGCAAATGTAGTTGCTGATGCTTTAAGTCGAAAGTATCATGAAAAGACAAAAAGAGTACGTTCTCTTAAATTAAACCTACAAGTAGATTTAAACGAGCAGATTAGAAAAACACAAGAATCAGTAATCAAGGATGATACTGAGAAATTGAAAGGAATGATTAAGGAATTAGAACAAGGAACAGATGGAATTTGGAGATTCCATTAGAAAAGAATGTGGATACCTAAATTAGGAAACCTACGTCATCGTATATTAGAAGAAGCCCATAAATCTAAGTATACGATGCATCCTGGAAGTGATAAAATGTATCAGGATTTAAGAAAGAATTTCTGGTGGATAGGAATGAAAAAGGATATAGCAGCTTATGTTTCTAAGTGTCTAACCTGTTCACAAGTCAAAGCTGAACATCAGAAACCCTCAGGTTTATTGCAGCAGTTAGAAATGCCAGTAAGGAAATGAGAATTGATAACAATGGATTTTGTTACCAAATTACCCAAAACAAAAAAAAAGGTAATGATACAATCTGGGTGATTGTAGACGGGCTAACTAAGTCAGCTCATTTTCTACCAATGAAGGAAACTTTCAATATGGAACAATTAGCTAAGCTATATGTAAATGAAATAGTTTCATTACATGGAATTCCTTTATCAATTGTTTCTGATAGGGATAGCCGTTTTACCTCTTATTTTTGGACAAGTTTCCAAAAAGCAAAGGGAACCAAGTTGAATCTAAGCACGGCTTATCATCCTCAAACGGACGGACAAAGTGAAAGGACAATTCAGACGATGGAAGATATGCTTAGAGCTTGAGTAATTGATTTCGGAGGTAATTGGGATGATCACTTACCATTAATAGAATTTTCTTACAATAACAGTTATCATACAAGTATCAATGCTGCACCATTCGAAGCACTTTATGGACGAAAGTGCCGAACCCCAGTCTGTTGGGCAGAAATTGGAGAAAAACAACTATTCGGACCCGAGATAGTACAAGAAACGATTGACAAAATCATTCAAGTCAAGGAAAGACTGAAAGCAGCACGTGATCGACAAAAGAGTTATGCTGATAATAGACGAAAGTCGTTGGAATTTCAAGTAGGAGATAAAGTATTATTAAAAGTCTCTCCTTGGAAAGGAGTGGTAAGATTCATCAAGAGGGGAAAGCTAAGTCCCAGGTATGTTGGACCTTTTGAGATTATTAGAAGAATAGGACCTGTAGCCTATCAGCTACAACTGCCAGAGGAAATGGCAGGAATACATGGTGTGTTTCATATATCTAATCTCAAGAAATGCTTAGCGGATGAATCACTGGTAGTACCTCTTAAGGATATAGAGGTAAATGAATAGTTAAAATTTGTAGAGAGGCCTCTACAGATTGAAGACAGGAAAGTTAAGAACCTCAAACACAAGAGATTAGTTCTGGTCAAAGTAAAATAGGACTCCAAAAGAGGACCAGAGTACACATGAGAACTTGAATAGGAAATGCAAAGGAAATACCCGCATCTATTCTAGTAGACCTCGAGGACGAGCTCTAAAACAAGGTGGGGAGAATATAACAACCCTCCTAAATATTTTTCGACACCCCTAATATATTTAGAGTATCCTTATATGATTTAAAATATACCCCGTATACAAAAACGGGCCCCGAATACTTTTATTTTTATTAAAATTAAATAAAAAAAAGATTTTTACTTCGTTCGCGGGCCGCGAACGAGTTGGCTAAGCGCTACGCGGGGCGCGACAACCTTGCCACGCAACGACACCCTGATCTACCACGTGGCAGGCTCGTGTCAGGTCTACAGTTAGTGAATCAACAAGCCTACGCCCTATAACCCCATGTCGCAGGCCGCGAAGGGTCACCCTTTGGCTTACTCGGGCCGCGAGGGAGTCCAATATCAGCCCTATAAATAGCAATGAAGGATTCAGTCGATAAACCGTTCAAATTTCTTTCTTTCTCTCGAATTCTCACATAGTATAAGCTATACTCGGGCACAATACCCCTCTAAATAACGAAGTTCTGCCTCGTTGTCAGTATCATAACCCCGGTTACGTATTAGATACGCTGCTCGATTGATCCAGGGTTCTGTAATGACTGTCGTGGTTCTGCCCGACATAGTCGTTGGAATGTCGTCTCGGGGAGGGTATTACTAATGTAAATATTGGGTTATTATACTAACGCGTGTGCATTTGGGTAAATTATAGATAATCACCAGGAAACCCTTAAAGGAACACCTAAGACAGCAATGCGACCTTTTTGCAATTTGTTTTTACAAAACCTCACTTAATTAATAATATATTAAACAGTCATAGAGTATTTATATTCTACAATTATCGTCGGTATATTGGGGTTTTGTATACAAAATTTGTTACTGCCGTGCAAGGAGTAACATGACCACAAGTCGGGTTGACAGTACCGTGAGTGGTAATTAAGTAGATGGAAACAAATGTAATTACGTGACCGCCCTCAATACTGTACAATGGTTTTTACTTAACTTGATTAAATTGGGATTCACTCACCAGTATTTCCCACTGACAAAATGTTTTTAGACGCGTTTCAGGAAACAAAATATGAAAGCCAAATAGAAGACAGCTGGACAACACTGAAGGCTTGGAAAAGTGGTTATAAAAGTTACCTAAATAAAAGAAGATGTTTTATTTAAATAAAATAGGGTTTATCCCTATGAAAATGTGTGTACTTAAAACTTGGGATTATTTCCACGTGTTTAATATTATGAAAGTGTGGTATTTTACTCTGATAAAATATTTCCTAAATACGGTCCTGATGAAAACTCCGCTGCCAAACAAGATAAAACACAGATACCACCAAAACTGGCCGCGGCCGCCCGTTCCTTGGTTGTTAGGGGACGGGGGTTGCGACACAAAGTTTGTTGGAACTCACGTCACGGTCACGAGTACACGTGGGAACATGAAGACCAAATCAAGTCCAAGTACCCACATCTGTTCAAAGACTCCCCTACAACTGGTAACACATCGTGAATTTCGGGACGAAATTCTTCTAACGGGGGGAGTATGTGACAATCGGCAAAATTACATGGTAATTCCAAACAACTTAATGACCATTTTATACATTTACTTGCATTCATTTTGACTTGATTGATGAATAATTAAGTCGTACAAAGGCTAACACTGATAGGACATACTTAAACCTTATATTGCTACTATTGTCGTATAGCGAAAAAAACACACTACTATGTCCTAATACTTTGGAGAAAAATGCTGAAAAGCATTATTCACCTGAAAACACTATTCATGCAAGGAAGTTCAGAAACTTTCCGAAACGACCAATGAATGATATGAAAGCATATCATCATAAACATATGAACAAAAACCCTAATTAGGGGTACCACTTGCTATGACACCTTAACTTTCCAGAAATATTGCCCAAACAACGAAATTGTCTGATCCGAGTTATAATTTAACAACTTTGTCAGCAACATAAACATTTAGCATTTTTCAGCATCAACAATGCTTGTAAACGATGGTAATCATCTTAAACAATCTCGAAGATATCAATTCTATAATAAAAGTATTATTACTGGTATTACAATGCACGCTTCACATATTGTCCGTTAACGACCCGATGACCAAATTAATGGCATTTTTGATATCCAAACATAATATCAACTAGTCTAGTGAACTCGTTAAGATCATTTTACCTCCTAAACTACCCTTACTTCCCTAATTATCCAAGTCATTCTCTAATTACCTAAATATCTAACACCTTAAGACTATAACATGTGATGAAATGAAATATAACAACCAAGTTGCACTTACCCCCCCCCCCCCCCATGTTTGAAAACGGCAACAAGGTGGGACCCACCCACCTTGCTTCGTGTTGATAATGATGTTAAGAGCATGGTGTTGGAGAGTTGTTGTTGACTGCAAACTTGCAAGACGTTATAACCTCACCATACTACACCATTTATCATTCACCACTCAAATAATTCACAACACAACTCCCTCATCTCTCTCTCTATACTCACGGCACCACCACCACACTCTCATCTCCACATTTTCATGTTTATTATGCTTTGTAGATTACAAAAGTACAACTTGATCATCTTGAACATCACTAAACATAAAGCTTAAAACCCTAAATCTAACCTAATAAGCTTACATAATGATGTGTTTACGTGTGATTAGTGTAAAATAGTTTTGGTGAACTTAATGATTAGTGTAAAGTATGTTGTTTAGTTATCATGATCTTGTATGAACATGCTTAAAAATATTATCTAAACATCAAGATGTTTAGATCTAACAAGATCATCACCTTCAAGGTTCATGAACTTAAACACTAGACTTGAAATTGATTTTTGTAAAAATATAACTTTTACAAGCAACTAAGATCACGAGTTTTAGAATGAAGATCTTAAAATATAACATAATCAAGCTTATTAGATGTTGATAAACTAGTTGAAGATCATGAAAATATTATTATTTTTAGTGGTGTTGTTAAAATATATAAAAGAGTTCATGAAATATGAAGATGTATATGTGTTGTTACATGCATGAAAGTGGTTGATGAAACTTGATTTGGGTTGATTGTGGGATTTGAGTTTGAAAAGGGTTTAAAATACGTTTTTAAAATGCCTATAGTATGGCGAAATTTTTTAAAACCCTGATCATGATTAAAGTGTGATTTAACAAGTGATTATCTTAATTAAACAAGATTAGCATCTTAATCATGATTAGGCAAACATTGATGAAAAGTTAAACTAACCACTTATAGTTATTTTTCTAAGTTAATAAACAAGTGTGTATATATATATCTACTAGGTTATATACCCGTGAGTTTCACGGGTTATGGGTTGTGTTAAAAAAATCTATATCTATAAAATAATAACTTCACATAGTAAGACACATGTTTGACAGACCTTACCGAGACAAAAAAAACATAAATTGAATAAATTAGGGCATTTACCTCACAAAAAAATATCTTATTTAACAGTATTGTCGGGTCATCAATGGTATAATGACATAAGTATTTTATGCATTAATTAACTCTAAAATCTAAACAATTAGCCTGAAAATGCGGCTTGGTACAAACTACACAAAATACATATAGAAATACCAATACAAATTACAAGTAAGTAAAAACTTCATTGTATACAACATTAGATGTCCTATTAGTAAGGTTACCATCATTATCAAGAATTGATAATTTGAGTCCGTCTCTACTCTTGACTCTCGACAAAGCCACGTAAAGTTGTATCTGCCACTACGAACGATACTTCAATAAATCAACTTGCTGATAAAGTTGCAGAGTCCCTACATGTGGAAGAACATAGGGAAGTACAGTAAATATTTATAGTTTGGGTGCAAACTGCAAGGTGGAATATGTGAATCCTGACATCAGTTTCTGAGGTGGTTTCCGGACGCGTAAAACGGAAACCGCTTGTCTTTAGTATTATGATAAGGGAGTTGACTGTTTGACTTTGGGCGAGTTTCTGTTCGTTCACCCCTTCTTGTTTGTAGAGATTGGTGGTGGTGACAGGTGGAGTTGAGGCTATGCCTGAAGATGTTTTTATTTGTAGTTGTGAAGTTCTTTTTTTTATTGCAAGGTGGTTATTGAGTTGCTCCCCAAAACAAGTGTACAATTCTTAAATCAAAGAATGAATGAAAATATGCTAGCCAGACACTTTTTCTTTTGGCAATTTGACCATATTACTCTTGTTGATTCTGCTATTTTATTTATAGGTTTTGTTAATCAGTTGATTTATTTGGTCAAAATGGTCAAAGTACTGGTTTGGTTTTCTAAACCAGTTCCTAACCTGACCTGATACCACACTTGAAACGGCGTTGACCCAAGCCGACTACAACCTGACCAAAACCGTTAGTTTGTATATCGGTTCATACTTCAAATTGAGGGATAGGGGTGTGAATTTCTGACACGACCCGAAAAAACGACACGAACCTAATACGAAATTCGCGGGTTTAGGTTTAGTCTAAACGGGTTCGGATCAGTTTCAGGTTGAACCCGCGAACCCGTTTAGGTTAACGGGTCAGGTTCGAGTCAACCTGGTCAGGTTGGCGGGTTGACCCATTGATATTATATTATAATTCTTTATAATATATTTTATGTCATAAATTAAATAGGGTGTGTATTTTATACGATAAT